>JTDE01014758.1:0-22629 GCA_014338405.1 Paragonimus skrjabini miyazakii | reverse complement strand
ACGATGGTTTTCTCACCAAACGATAGGTAATAGAAAGTTGCATTCAGATTTACGAATCAGTAAAACTGTTGAAAACCCAGTCATTCTTCCATAGAATCTGAAGCACGTCACTACTGTATTTTTAGGGTTGTCGCGCTATTTGTGAACTCTGACGTGATGTACGCCACGCCGTGAAAACAATAAGCGTCGCTTAAAACCTCAGTTCTGTGGTCTCGTTACTGAACTATTTCGTTCCACTTCCTGTCTACATGCCTTATTTGAACATGTTATCCATATATGGGTGCCGTGATGAAGGCCGGCGTGGACAGCTTGTTCAAAAACGTTGTCCATGTTGAGATGTTACTCTCTGAAAACCTGCTTCGTCCTGAAAAACCATACATCCAGGATGTGAAGACCGTTCGATTTGAGTCGACATAAAACATTCGCACCATACGGGCTTTGGTTCGGTGATTACGAACTAAGATGACACGTTGATACATGTGAGTACTAATCGAACTAAGCCGGGCAGAGAAAGGTGCGTAACGTACTCCTTACAACTATTGTGTTCGTTCGCGAACTGACTTCTCTAGGACAGTAGGTGTGGATGCTTTTGACGGCGGTTTAGAACCGATACTTTTATTTCACTAAGGGCACGTCGGACTTGTGGACCCTGGGATGACTAATTCCATGTGTGTGTGTGTTTGTCTGACTTTGGTCATGTTGAGATATGCTAGACCACACCCTTCTTGGTTTAAATCAGTTTGCTAGAAAACAATCACACACAACCTGGTCTGGGCGAATTAATCATGCTGGAACTAGATCGCATTCCCGGAACTCACTGTGTATAACTGTTTAGAGGTCACTTGCACATTCCTTGCAATAAATACTCGGGCATCGTCTTGGATACCACGTCTGGTTAACGTGTTTGTGAATATTGACTAAGTACGTCGTTCACTAAAATATCTATTGTATAGTGTTCCACTACACACGAACCAAAACCTTATTTTAGTGAGACGGTATTCCACAGTATGCTTTATCAGATCCCATACTTAAATCAGAGCTGATGGAATCCACAGGGATCTGCTAATTCCGGCTACAGATGTGCTGTTCTACTGACAGGTCGACATTATCGTCACGCAAAGATAAAAAGAAAAGAGAGCATTAATACGTAAAACATAGATTCACGAGATGCCCGAAATGTTCTCCGTGGTTTTGCCGGCATAGAAGCATTCTTTTCATGCATGACAACTGCACACGTTGCAAAGTAGTCTTGCAGATTGCATTGCATTCTGAGGTTATGGCCACTGTGAGCTCCTTCAGTGTTTGTGGACGTTCTGTGTAGATCTTGTGTTTGAGGCAGCAGCAAGTTGCAGAACAAAACTAGCAGGACAGTCATCTGTTGATGTGTGCGGCCGACCACTTCTATGCAGTTCATGAACACCGCCGATTGTAACAAACTTTTCCATCAGCATTCGAATCGATTTACACATAACCGGCCGCGTGCCTACACGCTTTGCATTAAAATCCTTCCTGGAACGCAAGTAAATGAACGACCGACCGGTAGTATGACAACCGGACAGCGTATTGAACTGGCCTTTCACTATGTCGCCTGTAATGGAAGGGACCATTAGCTGGTTTAATACAAAGCATGTGAATAGGCGATCGTTTACCTGGAAAATGAGTTCGAAGGTTGAAAAAGTTTCTTGCTAAGGGCAGTTTTTATCAAACCTTGCATGCAAGTCTAACGCCAGCATAGCGGCACGTGACGAGGGCTTGTTTGTGTGAAACCAGAGAGCATGACTAACATGCCCTACTGAGCCATCATCTTTTGGCGAAACAAATATCTGCTGCTTTTTACAGGGCGCGTGTAGCAACTAACATCATAGGGACGGAGATAATTAAGTGTTCAGTGGTGCGTATGGTTCAGTAACCGCGAGACTGCGAAGAACCCCGGACGATCAGAAAAGGCCGCCCGAAATTACGAACGGGGGCTATCACCAAAAACCAGAGATCGCAAGAATTCAGCGAAAAATAGTGATTTTAGTTGCACGTAAACCCGGAACATCAACAATGCAGGAAGTGAAATCGGAAGTGCACGATATGATTCTTCTTTTATCATCCGGAATATTTTAAGATATCGTGGTTTAAAAGTTATCGATCACATGTTATATCAGAATAAATTCCAGTAAGTTGTTCAGAAGTTGCGTAGATCTACAAATGGAAAAACCCACTTAGTCGAAATGTTACTCAACTTCGAAAACACGGATAGTACTAAATACTACCGACGTGACAAGAAGGGGCCTAATCAGCAGCGTCACAAGGCAACAGTGAGGACAATATCGTGGTATTCCCGGACGGCAAGTAAGATTCTAGAAAATGCACCGAAACGTTGCCATATTAGTTACCGCTGCCACTGTCCACTGGCGAAGATAAACCGTGACAACGCTTCGATATATCTCAGATTTTACCTAAAGATGATCGCAGAAGAATCACCTCAATGTAAGGTCACAAGCTTACATGTAGTCCTAGCTTAAATCCCGTTGAAATGCTCTGCGGATGTTATAACGGACTCCATTTACCAAAACAGACGTCAGATTCACTCTACCGGGCAACGTTCTTCTGTGACCAGGGATTTATAAGGACTGATTCGAACATCGCATCAAAGCTGTTTTTCTTGGAGAAGTATCTAAAAACGACTAGCACCTGCGTTGTCTTTATCTGGTCGTCACCTGGCTAAAAGTAGTGTCCAGTTATTGTCCACAAATCGAATTTGACTTCTGAAATTCCACTAATGAGGAGCAGGAAATTTAGCTGAAGCGAGGTGAACAGTACTCATACTAGATCGTAATTTTCCGAGCAAGCTCTTTCGAAAAGACACCGAACCCCACTTGCGTTCTGGTTACAAAACAAGATACTTGGGACCATTTTCCATGTACCATCCTCAATAAACGAACAGAAAACCGTTCAGTTCATTAGCACAAAGAAACAAAAACAATTTAGTATTAATATCACAAAATTCTGTGGCAAAGCACAATTGACAGCAGACAATATAAACAAGGATTACAGATAATGAGAAGCCTAAACATTGAAAATCTTTGCCATAGGTACTTGTGGACGAGTGACTGCTCCGCAGTGGATTGTGCGACCATCGGAGAAACAAGGTTACCGAACGAAGCAATTAATGATAACCGCAAGAGAGACAACCACCAAAACAAAGCAGAAAATATGCAAGTGAAATTACAAAGCGGGAACTATGAACATGGAGAAATATCCAGAGGGATGGCAGTATCATACTCCTGAAATCGACAGGTAGATTTCTTGTCGCCATCAAGAGACAATGAAAGCATTGGTCAAGGAAGCCTACCACAAGTAAACTGAGATCTTAATGTTTGGTTGATTGTAAAATGCGTCATGGATCATACCACAGCTGTAGGACCGTTAGCAACGTCTACGAGTGGGATGATAAATGCCTCGTCATGGTCAGTTGTATCATGTCTGGAACTACGATTCGACGCAGACGTGTTTGCAGGTGATGGACTACTCGAATCAGATGTATGCGGATCGCGATGATACTGAACCTTATAAACAGACAGGGAGTGCAGTGAACAGAAAAATGAACTTTCACGAACCAGAACTGATGGGAGCGTGCCAATGACAAGAAATAACGCTCTGATTAGATTGCTTTCGAAGGCGAACGGTACAGTGTAACTTTAGTAAGGCTTACCTCAGGAGGCTCAATCGTCACCCGAACACCGCACAACTTTGTCTTCGATATAGCCTCGCTGCCAACATCGCTACTGTCGCTTCCGCCGATCTGTCCAAATCCCACGATGTGATGCACTTGTGAGTGCACCTCATACGGATCTATTGGAATCGATGAAACTGCGGATGAGAGTTCCCGTTTCTGGTGTCTACTTCCTAAGCTGCTCTCACGTACAAGCCGAACGGCTCGATCCGGTGGGTCACGCGGATGTTGGAACACGGATCTACACACACCGTATCCTGCAGTCCTTACACGTGCCTGCTCGACTCGACACATTGGACAAAAATGACTATAATACTCGTTAGAGTGGGCAATGGAAGACGGATTGACATAAGAGGCAGCCGAACAGCGTTTGTTCGAGACTGTACGATGACAGCAAAGTGACGGAGAGTTTTGCGAAGATGGGATCTCATCACTCATCTTGACGGTGCCTAAACGGATAGATTGGGACTTTGGAACTCGCCATCGCGGATGCAGCATACCCAGGAAATCAGTTGATTTACAATTGCTCTGTACTTTGGAAGACCACTGACTTGGAATGAGAGCTTTTCTGATACGCTGTTTCCTAGCACTGCAAACAAACAAAAAACACGAGGACCAATTTCGATAGGTTTGGTGACGATAACAAAAGTCGTAAATGAGTTATTGACCACAAGTACGGGACACACGGGCAATGAGTGGACCAAAATGAGCACACAATGCTGATATAAAAAACAGGTTTAAGAGTGAAATTTCAACGTCAAAAGTCAGTCAATCAGTCTGTGCATGACTTAACTGAGAACAGGTGATGAGTGAGTAGGAGATGAGAAAGAGGACTAGTGAAACAATGAAGCTAGATGCGATGAGACTAAGCAAAATCTTATTTCGTTGGATCAGTGACGAGACTAAAATTTACAAACAATTACTAAATGCTCAGTTCGAGCATAAATATTTTTGATCACGTAACTGAAAATTCCCGTAACGATCATGAAAAAATTCCAACGTGCAGAACTGCTTCCGACAAATACTATTCTTAGGCTGATACAATAATATAAAAATGATCGTAAGGAAGTTATTCCTGAAAAACGAGACAAGGGGACAGGATGAATAACAAACACGGCTTTGTTGTGATTGTAATCATAGGCAAGGTGGATTATAGCGATCAGTCAATTGGGCTGGATAGGTGGGACTGAATCAAGACAGCATGTGTGTTGGATGCATGCGTCGGATCGTGGTAACCTGGAATTATGAATAAACCGTGATGCGGTGGCCGTAGCACGGTAGACGAGACGAAACGTTCTCACCGTGTTTGTGTCGGTCACAGTCAACTAGATGGGCTAGAATGGGTGGGATGCTCTTTGTCGTCCTGGAGCAAAGCCACACGTCCGTAAATTCCCTCTGATAACCGCCTAATGTTGCGACCTACAAACACTGGATCAATCGAATGAATGGATTGGGAGTGAGACAGCATTGTTAAATGTATCATACTCCAGATTGAGCGGCACCTTGAATAGAATGTCACAACATGACTTGCGGCATCAGTTAGTAAGCGTGCTATCAGCTTAATTGCTGCATCCGTCCCGAACGGCAAAACAGTGTGAACTCTTGTTCTTTTCCACAGTAGTCACTACTGTCTCATTTGCTAACTTCTGCTAAAAAATTTCTCAGGACACCCATTATTAGTAAGAATACCTCGTAACTTGCTTAATTCTGCTTCTACTGTGCCCATTATGGAAAGTCTTACTCTGCTAATCACACAACGTACAGGACCACATTTGGGACTGATTGACACGAAGCCGTGGAAGTGCAGATATTGTCTCCCCCAGGTTATCTTCCAACATACACTTCGTTGCAACAACCCGTCTGGGGGGCATATCATTGTCACATGCGAAGATGGCATTGGATCACTGACTTTTCGCCCCAGAAAAAAAAGTTTTATATACTTTGCCAAAAGTGTTGACAGTTTTCAACAAATAAAAGGTGAATTAAATGAACTACACTTCGTAGAAGACTTCTTTTCGTATTCCCTTGGTTCATGTAATATCAATTGAAATAGAACAGTATTCGGGTAATCTTGAACAGCAACATTACTGTCAGATTGATATGCCATGATGCAGGTAAACGAAAGACTGTACCGTTTACTTTGCTATTGTTAGCTAGGTGAGGAAGAAAGGAGGCGAATTGTGCCACATGGAATTTCAACTACCCAACTGTGTTCGTAGGCTGGCTCATCATGACTATTACAGTTTATGCACAGATTTGTGCCCAAGCAGAATAGATACAAAAAACTTTTCACAGCTGTGAACAAGGTCAGTGAAAAACGACAACTGAACTGAGCGCGCAACAATGGCATAGCAATGCTTACCGTTCGTGAGCGTCTCGGATGCTGTAGAGTATACTCGTCCGCCCGTGTTCGGTACCATTAGGTAAGTATGGACGGAAAGGTAAACGTGATTGTTTAAACCGAACAGAGCAAGTGGAATTCACAGGGGCAAGAGGCTGATCTAGAAAGCAGGTAGAACGCGGCATAGGATCCGCGGCTAAACGGCGGAACGAATCCAACACTGACGTGGCAGCATGAGCCCGTGGGGCAACGAATGGAGGTAAAACAATTAAGCTAGGTTCACTGCTCCCATCACTGGAAGAGGCCGAATTTGCAGTTGTGATCGAGACCGGTGGGAGGGCTGGTAGACGCTGTTCTGATGTGAACAATATATGTCTAGAGAAAGTAGCGAGAGAGAGAAATGATTACATAAAACATACAGGTTCAGTGCACAGCGACAAAACAATGGAACAAACGAACTTCACATGGGTGCATGTCAGAGCGGGATAAACGGTTTCAGTGCAGCGGCAGAGAGATTCATTGCCAACAGAGAGCCGGTGTGTGACGTTTGATGGACGTTTCGGAAAACGTCAACATCTTTAGGTCGCTATTACGTAATACGACCACACACGTGGTGGCGAGGTCAACCACATGACCGACTGATGAGGATGAACGAAATGCCTGTATCTCGTCGTGAATGGTTTTTTGTCGTCTTGATCAACTATACAAAAGGAACTCAATGTTTCAAAGTGACAGGGTTTGTATAGTGCTGCCACCAAATAAGAGGACTGCACAGCACGTAGAATATAAAGCAACAGACAGCATCTAGTATCGCAGTTTACAATTCATGTTTACATCTGACTTTGAGCTTACTTCGTACCAATTCAAAGCACGAACTACAATGTAGATCAAGAAAACAAACGAATAAAAATTCATCAATAAATACTCCGATTATGATGTCGTAAGAAGTATGAGAAAACGTATACCTTGTGTGTGCATTGTACCTCGTGATTACCTAGACCAGCGAAGAGTGTCGAATAAAGGACTCTCAGCTGGAGTTTCTCATTCAGAGAGTTGCTCCCAAGACAGTAAGACAAAATAAGAACTGAAATCTAATGAGCAGTGTGTCGTGTTGTATGTCTTTCACATGTACTTCAGCCAGAGATACTCATCTCACGTGAGGATGGACGATAAATGTCGGAAACTTTTTTTATACGGCTGTTTGTTTTATTGTAAGCACTGAATAGAATAACTAGGATTACTCAAAACAGCCCAGTTAAGCAGATTACAGCACCGAAGAAGAACGCAGCTCCCGAGAACGTTACAACGTTTAAAACTACTATGCCTGCCAGCTACCTATGTGTGTCGATGTTCCAGAATCCGTCGCTGGGTAAAAATGTGATCAACTCACTCTCGACCGGATCGGAACTCTGCCTGCTCTTCACTTATCTGGCTTTCTCTGGACACAGTGAACCGACGGAAGGAGAGAGATTTGGTCCAGAAGCCCTGTCACGCTTCAGTAACTTGAGCTCCAGGGCAACTTCTGCTTTCGACGGAAGGCCGTCTGGAAAGCATCATCACCGTCAACATCATAGCAGCCAAAAGCCTGACCAGAATGTATTGTACCTCAGGCCGCCGCTCACCTCAACAGTGACGTGGAATATCCTAGAAAAACGCTACTAAGAAAGCTGAAAATTAATGTAGGAAGACGAAACAAGTTATTGCTGAGATAGTGTTACTGTCTGGAAAGCAGTAACTGACCATCCGGGTCTCATCGTCTACAAGGTCTGGTTGAGGTCAAATGGACTGTTACACAAAACGTTCAGCGCACCTGTCAAGTCGGCGCGATTGACTGGTGATAAGTGAACCACCTTTTTCGAATATGGTCTCACTTACACCGACTCGACGGCCAGTACAACGATGGATCGGTAAAAATGCCTTCAGTAAGCTTTTGACCACCTTGTGTTTAAGTTCTCGACGGTCGTCAGGAAATCGAGCCACGATTGTTCACGAGGTTTATCGACGTGATAGAAACTCAGTTCTGTCGCAACTGAACAGTTCCTTCGGAACGCACCTCTTTACAACAAGTTTCCGTGGCTACTGCAATTTGTTCCGAGTGTTCGACAGGTTCTCTAGCCTGACTCGAACTGGGCAACTTGCTCACTAACGCTTCCTTCACATTCTCCTCGCTCGATTGTTAGTTAGTTATGACATCTGGGCAAATGACAAAATAAAACGGGCATGCATAACAACGCGATCCAAGTCCAGGTGGTTGCTCCAAAATACATGACATTCTTCAATAAAATGGAGCCACCTTTAAAGGACTACTATATGACCGCTTCGTGTTCATGACTGAAAGACACAAGGTGGTCTCCACGTAACACAATGTCTTTTCCTACGTCGAGTGTGATACTCGAAACATGGAGACCGTGAAATGCACACAACTACAACAATTTTCCATCACTGTCATCGTGTTAAACAAACCAGAAAAGCGCTGAACATTCATTACAACGATGCATACTCCAGTGGACAGTTCCACGGATGAGAACAAGAAAATGGATGCTATGATGCCCTTGTCGAGCTTCTGTAGTAGACTAGGCACTCTGACATCAAAATACTAGCCGATGAGTCGAACGCAAAATTCGCCTGTCGAGAAACAGAAGTACATACATAAAAGCGCGGCCAGTCGACGGCGAGAATTGTGCTCGTTTTACGTCGGGTCCCAGCAGGCGTACGTATGGTCTGTGCTGAACGAACGCTGCAAGCCACCACTTTGTTCAACAACGTACATGGCAGGGGGTTTCTTAAACATAAATGACCATGTTCAGTTGAGCCAACTTGAACAGACGTATTTGGGCACCGTCATCGAAAATGCTGTCAAATGGCAGCTTCACATGTAAGCTCGCTGCCACGATGGTAGTTGGATTCAGGGGTATTGGTCGATTTGAAGTCAAGACAGGCGTTATATTTAAACAAGCCGATTGTACTGATATGATATTAAATCGAACAATCCTATTCAGGGGGTCACAATGATGCAGCATTTTTAGACAACCTGATATAATGTTGTCATCAAAAGCGGTTTGGTTAAACATACTGCTAACCGTGGTCTCGAATCGACCGAATTGACGGCCAACATGTGCGGCTCGACTCATGGAGGTAACGAACCAACCAAAGCAACATCAACTGATTGAGTAATAATCTAGTGCTTATGTTATAAGTTCGATAGACATATCAGTCTCACTTTGGCGCTCCTCCACACAGTTAGACTGGCCATAAGATGGGCTCTCAAAAACATATTTCTTTGTCTTTATACTCGTTGCAGTAACGGGTACATTTGAAACATTCATGAAGAGGATGGCCTATTGTGGTGGACTGTCAGGCCGGAGGTGCGAGTATTCAAACGCTCGGCGGAATACCCCCAACGCGGGAGAGGCACGTCCAAAAACCCACAACGAGCGGATCGGGGACGGCGTGGGCGACCGGATGAGTCATCGTTCGACCGGATCGGACCAACGGGCGAGACATGGCAGGCAAAATAGAGTGGACGACCAGATCGGAGGCGCGATTACTCCAACACTCACAGGAATATCTCGACACGGTCGTGGAATACGGTCAAAGCCTATAGTAGATAGATGGGGGACAACACGAGCGACCGGACGAGCCATCGCTCAACGAAATCGGACTAACTGATGAAGAATGGCAGGCGGAAAATCCCCCGACAGAAGGCGCTGATCACACAAATAAACCTGGCCGAAGTGCACACAACGTGTGAGCTGAAACCGGGGAGTGATGCGGACTGGAATTGTGATTCAAAAGCGCGAGCGCGCATGTAGCATGATAACTAACGAGTTGGACAATAAAGACCATGCTTTATTGGACGTCTTTTCGCTACACTATGACTCGGCTGTAACAAATTCGGCCGAGATTGACGAGTCATGGTTAAAAATGGGTAGCTGAACTGATACTGTTTGACTTGCCAATTTAAAGATTTTGGAACTTCACCAATTCTCAGTGAAATGGTTATACTGACCGAGAGCCGTCATAGCGATGCAATCGCAGGAATGGACGTGCTGATAAGTAGTGAGCGTACACAGATTACTGGATAAAAAAAATACCCACACACTATAATTGCGTTTGCGAGATTGGAACAAGGGATGTGAATGCTAACAGCACCACAAGTCCACGACTATCTTTTGTTGATGAACAAAGAATCAACTAAGCCAAAGGCTTTACAAATTACAAAACTGAACTTACTGTTTATCATCAGATGTCCAGGCACTCAATGTATGGATTGGATCAGTTGAATTGTCAGAACGTTTCAACGATGTTTGGGCAGAACATTGTACATTCATCTGTTTTTAATGTTGGGGGAAAAGCATCTCTAAAGGTCAGAGTGATTGAGCGCACATGATATACAAGAAGGGTTGAACAGAATAGAAATTGAAGTACCATAAAGAGCTTATTGATCCACAGGTACGGTCGACAGACTCAGATCGTTCAAGTTTAACCAAACGTGCATAAGGTAACTAGCCAACACTAATATAACACATTGAGGTTGATGATAAGTCTGGGAATTGTCTTAGAAGAAGCGTTTTACAAATATTTAAGCCGACAACTTCGTACAGAAACAAGTGAGGGTTTTGGTCTTTGATCAATTGTTTTTTTTAATTTAACGACCACAGAATAGTAAACCAAAACGGTATCAGATATGATTGATGGATCTGTATGGTTCATAAAAATGAATGCTATGGGACGCACGTTGACTGCAGAAAAGATAACATTGATATGCGATTACCATGCTGGCATCTGTTGTTCACTGTACTTACATGGGGGAAATGTTCTACAATGTATCGCACGGGTATTTACAGGCAGATGTACACGACAGTATTGATGATCAACATTGTAGAATGAAACGGATAGAATCAAACACTTATGGTACGAATGACCCAATTATACATTCCTTTACAGGAACACGAGTAGTTGATAATCAGTACATATTGCAGGTTAACCCAATGTCAATTTCGACATGCGCGCGTTATTAACGTCGTCGCTTGACTTCCAGTTTGAAACCTACTACTATTGCCTGCCTGCAAGGTAAGTGGTCACAAGCAACGTAGCTATCGATGCTTCAAATAAAATTATCGAGAGGGAACGCATAGTCAGAAAGGATAGTTGAGAGACTCTGTGTTACCAGTACAACCGGAAACTCAGGGTACATCTGCCAATGTGAACTTGAACAGTATAACATCTTTGAAATTTCACACCAAGAAAATCCGAAAAATAATCGGCCTTATGATATATAGTGGAATCTGGGCGGACAGACAACTGGCTAGTAGAAAAACATGAACGAATGTGCAAGAGACAAAAGCCTCAACGCGAGTTCAATTCGTTCGTTTTAGCCCACAAGGACAATCGTTCCATTGCTTTTCAAGTGAATGCATTTTTTTTTAAAAAAAACGTTAGAAATGAAGGGTATGAAAAATTGATTTCTAATTAATCTTCTGTAATTTTACTAGGCAAAACCGACAACCGGACGTTGACAACAGAAAAGTAATATCAGGGTCACCAGTCTCAATTGAACGTAACTGTGATGTGAAAACAAACCGAATAGACTTTGTCTCAATGAGGATGTTCTTCGATTAGCGCACGGTTAAAAAGGAAGTGAGGTAGAGGCTGAGTAAGTAAAGTTACAGATTCCTATACACCGCATAACATCTTAGTAAGGTAAATTACGATTTGGAAATTGCAGTTGAACAAAACCTCACTACAAAAACATGCACATATACATGACACTCAAAACACAATTCGTACCTTTGGACATAACTTATTGTATTTTCTAACTGAATACGGAACGTATCAGTTAGGCATATTTCTGACTGGTATGGAGCTCGAACCCAAGCTTCCACGCCTGTGGGGCTAAGGTTATAACCACAACCTTATAATAGATATAACCAACTGAATGTTCGGAAACTATCTAACGTGATCAACTCTCAGTGGGGTCTTGCCGACAGATATAAACTTCTGAATAAGGAGCTACGAGCATCAGGGTTCTTCTCAAAATGATCGGATATGCCAAACAGCCTAAGTGGTGTTACCGAAGGTCACTTCTGAAAGTTCAGATAAAATGAAGCCTGGAAGAGAGCAAAACGGTTAACACACTCGTCTCGTAAGTATGAAGATCGAGGTACAAATTCAGCACCGGACAAAGGCAGGTAGTTTGTGCCACAAATGACCGCTAATTAGAATAAAGCCCAAATCTAGGGTTCATCAATAAGTCAAATCATCAAGAAAGTCCTCAAATAAAAAACGACTGTCCGAACTGCAACAAACAAAACTTCTATCAATTTATTATTAGTTAGCAGTTTGAATAACGCTGTTCATTTTACACATTATATAGACCCACGCTTGTGAACCATTTCAGTGTATCAGCTGCTCACTGTGTGAATATAGTAGCAGGAGTATATATATACTAATTGACATGCACAAATAAGCAGGCGTTCCTTCGCCGACAAGGAGGAAAGAAATAGAATGGAATATCACTAATTCGAGAACTGATATGATATTCTGTTCTCAGGTTGCCTCATTGTAAACTATTTTATGGGGCACATACTGATCTAAAAATGACAACCTACTGAAGATGGTGAATCGTCTTCGTGACGGTGAACCACAACATGCTGTTCGGCTTGATCTGATGAATTGGAAGACGAGCGTTCGGACGACTGGCATTTGCATTGGTTGGGTTCAGGCGTGAAAAAGTCACTTTTATCGTTTGTCTTGGGCAGGTTTTTGAACACCCCACTGTTTTCGGCTTCTGAATATGCACGAGGACGTCCAGTCACGTATGCCTTCGCTTTCCGCATAAGGAGGCAAGGGTAATGCCAACTGAACCACCGTTCACGACGGTAGTGACTTTTCTCTGTTGTCTGAACGCTCATCGTTGCCACCCTATGTGTTTGAAAGTCAGTCAAATGACTTTCCATCGCCTTTTTATGCGATTCGTAGCAACGCCAATGAGCCAACTGAATCAAGTTAGGCAAACATGAAACCCCAAGCACCGAAGCATGGTAATGGCAGAGGCGATCCTGAACATTAAAGCCAGATTGCGATGACGAACGTGAATAACAGCCTAAACACAATGCAGAATTATGTCGACTTGTTTCATCAGCCAGTCTCGAAAAGCAGCAGCAACAGAAATATAGCCAGCTGAAAGGGATACACTCGGAATTCGAAGATTCAAGTGGAAATGACTGAGCGGAGGTAAAAACAGGCGAGGTAACTTCAGATGGCCTTTGTTTTGGGCCACCACATGCAGCAAAGAAACCTCTGTTTGTACAGCATTCAACCAACGACATGTCGTGACGATCGAAACGCAATCGTGGGACAGGGGAACCAAAACTCGTTTGGAAATGTGGAAACGGGCGCGCCAAATACTGAGATGGGTTGCAAGTCTGAACAGATCGGTTACATGGACCATTGACTACAGCCAGAAGGTGCTTCATCCAGGAAAAGGAGGGACCTGTCGGCTGGTAATTGTCCGAACTCGAGGACGAACTAGATTGCTCGTAGACACTATCGGTACGGAAAGATCGAACATCATCACATGGCCTGAGATGCTCCAGAACTATTCCACACGATTTAAAAATGTCCAGTTTGCATAACGGACAGCTCCGCTGTTCTAGTAGCCATGGGTCGATACATTTCTTGTGAAATACGTGCCTTAAAAAGGCAAAACAAAAAACACAACACTATTGAGATGATTGCACATTTGATCACATGCTAAAAGTTAGGTGGGGATCCGCGAAGACCCAAGTTTAGAGGGTTCCAGTAAATGGCACTTTAGTTGGAATAAGTTTGAGACCAACATGGCATCCACAATTTTAGACCAACTTGTGACTAATCGATTAACTATTTTATTGACAACGTTTCACTCGTGGTTTGAAGGAGTTTCTGTGTCAGCAGTGATAAACCGAACCACCGATTGGTCACAAGTTGCTCTGAAACAATGTCATTTATTAAAATTTCTCCCTCTTTCACTCACTGTAGCATCGTCAATTCTGGCTGAAAGCTGTTTGTGCATCTATAGTCACGGATAATGGATTGCAAAGTGTAGACTGAAGCGTCCAACAGTATACAACTGACCCTGTTACAACGTGGTCTGAAAATTTCAAGTTGTCAATCAATAAGTAGGTAGCTGTCGTACCAGTGTAGTGCGATAACTTTTCAATATAGAAATAACAATGCTACCTTTAAGTTGAGCTCCTGGCCTGGCTAAAGTCTGAAAACGGTATCTCGTTCGCGGGCGAGTCACCGATTAGGTTCAGTTTCGGACACATTTTTCAGCGATTAATCTATGTCTTGATGTACGCACAAACACAAGTGTCTAACTGAACTAACTAAGAAACTGTCTGTGGGAGGGTTGGAGTGTCACATATGGCCATTACGGACTGACTAAGGATTCATGGTATCGAAAGCAACGTGATGTAACAATTTATGACCAAATATTAGCCCCATAATAAGTGCTTCCTCAAATATGTTTGGCTCTAAGCATTACACGTTGCTTGTGGATGAATTCCAGATGTATTCTTTTACTACAATTAGTTAACCTGTTTCATTTTCACACCATTTATTCACTTGTTCATGACAAATCAGTTTTGTTGCACATGCAGTTTAAGTCAATGAGTTTGGATTAATTCGTGCCTGTATTGAGCCTGTAACTTCCCATGGAAGTGACTAATGTGGTTAACAACTACTTACACCTGTGCATTTCAACCCTTGTTTTGGACTATCTTCCAAATACTCTTTTCATCTACCGGTCGCCGTTTGTCAGTATCATCCGTAAAAAGAAAGTAAATCAATATAAAAAGAAATGCTTATTGATACAAGTTCAGTGAGTACCGTAGAACTGGTATATTGTAAATGATATAAAAGCCTATCTAACTACTGCAAAATTGCCAATAAGTGATGGGGTTGTTGCTTGATGAGCACAGAAAGGAGATATGTTCACCTATCACAGTACATCAAAACAATAGTGTCAGCCCAATAAATGGGGTCACCACGACCGTTAAACAACAAAAGAAACCGGAAAATACGCAGGAACTGTTTAATTCTGTACAGAAATTCATTCTCCATGAAAACGAACGCCTTGCATATGGAAACAGCTGTTTCACATTGTTACTAATCGACACACGATTACAAAAGATGCATAGACGTTTTAGCACGCCCCAACACGACCACCTAAACAAGGCAGTAGTGTATGCGACATCACAGCCGATACAATCAGCAACACATCATTAACAGACAATAACATTTTACTGTCAAACAGCCGTGTAACAAAGTACGGACATAAAGCAGTAGTGAAAAAATTAAATAAATTATTCAATAGTAATGAATGAAGATGGTAAGAGGGGGCTTAATACACGAAATCCATAACTGTAAACATTCAACTATCAATTATTCGGAAACCTACACCCCATAAGCAACATGTAACCACAATCGAACAGTTCAGTGCCATTTAAACATAGGGAGGCATCTGCAATACAGCCTTCTTAAGAATTTCACATAATCTTAATCGCCTTTGTTGCATAAGTGACTCAGCAAAAAAAACAGCAACACACAGTGTCGAACATAGCCAGTCATCACGCACGAAGTCCACATTCGAAGACAACAACAACGTGACATTTTTAACATGAAAGAAAAAAACGAACAACATTCCTCAAATCAATATTGGCTACTTTCGGCTCCTCTTACCAACCCATTTCATAAGCTATCGGTGGAGCAGTTGACACCTGAAATAGTGGGTTGGCCTTCTTCATGTATGTTTTAGCCGTTTAAATCCAGCCAATGCCAGAGTTCGGGAGGGTGCACTGGTAAGATCCGAACTATGAAAAGCTCGACTCTTATTCTCTTCGTAAATTGCTCACCGGTATCATCTGGTATGCGCCCGAATACAAACATGACTTAAAAAAGACAACAACAATACTCCCTCTGTGTGTGTGATGACACCCAAGGTTCTGATAAGAGGAGCGGATTAGTTTATTTTCCGAGAGATAAGAGTTTCCTTTTTGTGCTACCCATTCAACTGGCTAACCAGCATTGACCGGCTGCACACAAAGGCCCCACTCACACACCCACTGGTCTTATTCCTTCGGGTTTACACTGGATACATGGTGTGTGTGGAACCGCAAGCGCAAGCCACCTGGGGTGATGGTTTACAGCACAGGCGTCCTTTAGCTTCGGTCACCGTGACAGGCTAATCCGTTTCGGATGCCGCCAACCATGGTGTGTGTGATACCCTCGATCTACGAACATAAAAGAAAATAAACACCGATATGTTGAAGAAGGTAATCTGGGCATGGAAGAGAACAAGCTTGATGACTCACCGGCATGGTAGTATTCGAACTACCTCAGAAACCCGATAGAGTTCAATGCACACCGCACACTGATCGCATCCACTGCTGACCTCCTTGTCCGTCGACTGGAGGACCCGCAAAGTCAGTGTTTTTAATGCCTTCTGAGTGGCAACAACGAGGCGACGCTGAACGGTGGTCGAATTAGAATAAATAGTGAAAAAAGCATTTCAAAAGGAAAGAAATTGGATGTGTTGAAAACTGACTAACAAAATCTATCACCCGCTTGAATTATTCAACATAGAAAGTCAAGTTAAAATACAATGACAAGACACTGATGTCAACTCATTTAATTCATCGAAAGAAAGAAAAAACGTAAATGGGAAGATATAAACATTTCGATTTACTTTCAGTAGTCGTTAGAGTAAAACCAGAAAACTACCAATGAAATGCGCATAACAATAACGACTGAAGAAATCACAAAACAAAATCATTCTTTCGCGCTCAAATGTGACAGTCAATTCCAAGATAAAAAGATTGATTACGTCAACGTCTGTACACAATAGAGTGACTGGGTCTTAATTACATAACATCTTGAATGATTTTATTCACGTAAATAAGTGACCTCCTACTAACAAAAGCCTAGCAATCGATGAAGCCAGAGATATCGTTATTATTCTAGTCACTAGTCAGTCAGCTGGCAATGCCGATATGACAGATTCGTTAAGGAGGATAGGCATTTGAAATTTAAACGTGTTCTCACCTAGTAGCTCTCTTTCATTATCACCTGGGTATGCTTACCATACATCGAGTGCACAGACGGCTGATCACCCAGTGCTCAGAATATCAGGTTCTTATGCATCGCTAGTAGATGCTGTAATCACACTGTTAACACACGTCTGCTATTTTTCTGGAGTCCATCATTTCATTACGGTTAGTGTGGCCACTAGTTAGCATGGCCAAAAACGGCCACTAATGAGTAATGCTCATACTGACCGATAGCCACGAGAAGAAAAATGAAATGCCATGTTGTAGGACATCCACACCAAATTTAGTACGAATGAAATCAAACAGTTTGGGCGTTATGTTTAACATGTTATTGATAAATGGACTGAGAATAACACAACGTTACGAGCAAGCTGTAACTTCGATTACAACACTCCTGAGGAAGGCCACTCGAGGTGGTTGAAAAGTAGAGTATTACGACTTGCTCTTAACGTTGTGTTATTCTCAATACATTTATCAATGAAATACCATGTTCATTTCTATTGATGATATCACGATTAGAATTTATCGGTCGAACTTGAATCAGAGTTTAGTAAATTTGCTGAGGATATTGGTTGCAAATAAACAGCCGAACAGTTGGTTCACAACAATCGGACACCATTCATATTTTGCACAAGGACGGGTTTTCTGGCCAGCTCCTTCGCAAAAAGGCAAATAGACTCGAGTGTTGCTCTAGCAAGAGCTTGTTAGTAATGCACCGATCCGAGTCAACCGTACACTTACTGTCTCCTCTCGAAGTGATCGGATAAACTGGGCGTTATTCATAAGAGAACGTGGTTGAGCGCTCAGATGTGATAATTCGGTAGTCGTTACTGTGAGATCAATAGCAAAGACATCAACATGGCTATCTCATGAGAACGCTAGCTGTAAAGTCTGTGTGAATGTAACAGCCACGGACAAATATGAACGGCGTTCAGTCTGCATCAACTAAATTCCCCACTGTTTATAAGTGGTACATTTGCCTTTTAAAGACACATTGCAGGCATGTTGTTAACGGACGCACCGCCCGACTGTTTCAGACGTGCATCTGGATGATGTACAAGAGGAAACGACTAGCAAAATTCCACATCGTCCCCAGCTGTATTATTGATAAGTGAACTGATCTAGTGTCCAAGGGTTACATGGCTCACTAAACAGCAAATGACCGATTCGCTTACAGTTATCGATTGGCACATGAAGCCTGCAGACTACGTCTAAATCCTGGGTGAACGATCTAGCCAGAAGAGAATAGCGAGGTGGAGGATAGAGTGGAATTCGCCAACGAAGCACGTGATCCAGGGAAGGGAACGACCAGAGGGAAGGAAATAAATCCGTCTGATTACATTAACTGTAAACCACATGTTCTGAACCGTTGGGCGAGAATGTATGGATACACACACATACACACGGATTCCATACGCAGTATCGGCGCTGCCAATAAGGTAGCCAGACAAACTGACCTGAAAACCGAGACCAAGTGAGGGGATGCATACAAGGGGGAGCACGGTGGATGTGACTGCTCCACAGACTGGTTAATAAAACAGAACCAAACAAACAGTATAAAATAGAAGCTTACTGAACGTTTCTGCCTGCGATGAGCCCGACGCAAACGTTGGCCGAAATAACCGAGCAGGCCTATTATTCCAGTTAGGACGAATAGAGCCAAAAACGTAAACAGAACATGGACCATCACAAGGGACAGACGACTAGAAGTGGTATGTACAAGTGATGTAGATTCACCTGTACGCCCCGCAGACAGAAACACAGGCAGGGAAGACTGCCGGGTAGCATTCAGCGTCGATGGCTTCCAAAACAACTGCACGCGAACACGCCGTCCAGATATCAGCCAATGACGCAGACGCTCGACTGGGTCGGCTGTCAGATAAACACAATCATTACAAGAAAGAAAGAGCGACAGAGGTGGAATCAGCCGTCGTGGGGTGAACAAAAAATAAGGCTGATAACTGCATACAAAACAAAAACAGAATAAGCGTACAATGAAATCAGGAAGATCGTGGATCTACAAAGAGACAGGTTGCAAGTAGGTCACAAGTGGTAATTTGGTGTTAGTCTATTACTAGGTCGACGAAACGTTAACTGAGTAATTCAGTGTACTGAGCGCTTTCAGTTAGAAATAAAAGATTCAATTTTTAAACAGGTCGTGTAAAAAACTACAAATACAGACAAAAACGATCCAACAGTGAGGTACGCAGAAATAAACAGAAGCTAATAGGCGACCTAAGACAAGAGGAAGAAGTAGACTTATGTAAACCGCAAAACTAAAACATTCAAATGATAATAACCACTTAACGAATAATAAACTTATACCTATAAACCCTTAATACCATGGTAGTGATAAATCAACTGTTATTTTCTTCTGTACACAACGAGAGGGTTCATAGCGGTGCACTGTAACGGCCTCAACAAAAGGTAAAGTATGCCTACTGGTTGGGCTATACGACACACGAAAATCTTTCTCCACTTGAAGTTCATGTCCTGTTTCCTTCTAATTTCATGCAGTGGTAGATTGGATAGCGCCGGTCTTGTTGTTCACTAGCCACTTTGAAATGTGTTTCGAAACACGTGTTCCAAACGTTCTTATCGTTCGGCCGATGTACTTGACTCCACAAGTACAAGTGAATTCATGAATAATGTTGGATGCTGCGAGTTAGTTGCTTGGGTCTTTCCTCGGTGTGCAGGGCAACTGTGTCATCTGGTTGCTCATTTTTAATTCTGCTACCGTGTATGCAACTCTGACGACACATGCTAGTCTAAGTTTGATGAGGGTGGTTACATCTTCACCCTTATGTACATGGGTTCGATGGACAAGGTTTCTGATATTCACCGTTTCGACAATTCTCTAGCGTATTTCGAGATAAAGGCGCACGTGGTAGCCGTTGCGCGTTAGTGTTTAGTGAGCAAATTCTGCGAAGATGTTGGTGCAAAACTTTTGAAATGAATATACCACCGTATCCAAGTGGGTTATCTGTGCACTCCTCGTGATGGATGCATCATCGTTCGGATGTAAACTGAGTTGTGCATAGAGTTGGTCAGCATGTCATCGTGAATCACACACGCAGAATATTTCGTCAACATAAAGCTGATAAAGACTGATAAAAACTGTTGAGGCCGCCACAATACACCGTTATGAACCCTCTCGTTATGTACAGAAGAAAATGACAGTTGATCTATCACTACCATGGTATTAAGGGTTTGTAGCTATGAATTTATTATTCGTTAGGTGGTTATTATTAGTTGAATGCTTTAGTTATGTGGTTTACATAAGTCTACTTCTTCCTCTTGTCTTAGGTCGTCTAGTAGCTTCTGTTTATTTCTGCACGTCTCATTGTTAGATTAAGGTCTTCAGTTAGTTTGGGACAAGGGCTGGCCATGCGGCAGAATGACAAACTCACTTGGAAGGGGTCTTAGCGTCGTCCGCGATAGTCGACTGATGGAATCGGTCAGGTTAATCGTAACACTTGAATTCATCTTTAGCACTGCTAGTTGATGTTGAACGTTCTCCTCCTGGCAATTGGCATCACCCAACAAAAACACAAAGCTGCTGCTTTCCATTCTGACTCGGAAAATGCTGATATTCATCAGAATTTTGTTGTGACAAATAAAGATCACAGGGTTAAAGTTGCCTTCAGAGAACATCTGCTCGGCAGGTTTCAACGAGGAAATCTGAATAAGGACGGAAGAGAACAACGACCTTTAAAGTATGCTGTTCGAACGATTGTGCCTTAAACTACTGTCCCCTCATAATTAAAAATTACTCGTGTGATATAATTCAATCGAAAGTCACAGGGATGAGAAACAAGATGATGAAAATATCCGCCAGTAACACGAAGGTTGGCGAGAGGTAAATCCTAACCTTTGCCAACAAGACAAAACTGGTCGAAGAGTACAGTCGAGTCAGTGAGAATTCAGGAAAACTAAAACGATAACCTACCGGAAAATAATCCAAGTCCACATTAGATACATTTTCGAGGTTACAATGGATGTATTTTGCTGTGAGCATTACAACCTCGTAAACACCTCTGTTGATATTTACCCATCTGGAAAGCTTTGAAGCATACCCGCATTACAACCGTATTAAGAGAAAACAGTCTTAACAGTACGTCGAATAAGACTAAGGCTGCGTCGACTGAGAACTTCTAGATGGAGCCTAAGAAAAAGACTAATTCAGGCAGCCACGATACAGTAACGTCACAGCTTTCAAAACCTAGTGGTAAGAGTTGACTCGACTGTACATGAACGTAGTAAAAATATAGGAGCTTGAATAATTTTTTGCTGCAGCCCCGACTAAGTGGAATGCTGTTAACAACAAGCTGATAAAATAAACTTGCAATGAAATACACGCACACTCAGTATGTGAGTGTGCATATTCCACCGTGGAATGTGGTGCATCGTCCTACAAGGGTTTCAGATCATTGTCTCGATTACCCAGATCGATAGGGTCGTAATTCTTCTCAGCACCGTTTTGATAATAAACTCTGATTAACACTGTTTATTTCACAAGTTTTCACGCTTTATATTTATCATCAGTTTGTACGTTAAAATACTGGAATTCGTCGGGTTGTTCTACGTCCACAAAGTTTTGTAAAAAGTGAGCTTCCGATGTTGAAAACCGGTGCTAAAAATTCAGCGACCGTCTACTGTATTCACGGAAGGAGATTGAGGAATCGAAGTTGATCACTATTGGGAGTCAAAGAGATGGTCTCTCAAAAGTTGGCAAATCAACAGAAAGATAAGTGACCAGACCGAAGCGGATTCTGTAGGTTGTCCTCATAAGGGCGGCTACTGTGTTATCAAAAACTAAATAATGGAAATGCAATATCACATGAATGAACTCTTAATAGACTCACGTGAATGGGCAAGGTGATATTTTCCGCAGTCCCCACAAGATCAAACAGCAAAACCGCTGAAATCGACGATTCGGACGAGCAGATGCACGAAGCGAAGAGAAGAGCATAAGCCCAAGCATAAACCAAATCTGCACAGCGTAGTAGCAACCAACAGGACATCACTGTTATAATGTTGTAGCTTGATGTAAAGGGGGTTTTAAAGCCGGGAGGGACACAATAAGTAAAGGAATAAACACACGATCATTTTATTCCGAAAACAAGTGAACCAAAAAAAATGAACTGGGATACGAAAAAGAGGATGCGTGTTTCAGTTTAGTGTGCGCAATGATAAAAAGGGATGTCCAGCAGATCAGATGAAGGATTGTAGGGGTCAGAAGAACAGGTTTCATACATCTTGCAATTTAAATGGGATAACCACGCTGGAAAGATGACCGGATGTTCACTGATTTATCATCATCATCATTATCATCATAACAGCCATGAGCCTGACCAAAAGGTACTGTGGCTCGGGCCGCCGCTCACCTCAACAGTGACGTGGAATATCCTAGAAGAAAAGGTTACTAAGAAGGGTGAAAATTATTGAGAAAAGACTAAGAGGAAGAAGCG
>JTDE01014757.1:0-22756 GCA_014338405.1 Paragonimus skrjabini miyazakii | reverse complement strand
CTGGTAGAGCGCTTGCCGCGTTGAGGCATGGTGTTTCTGTCGCTGGTTCGAATCCAGCTGAAGCCCGGACTTTCCACAGTTGGGTGTTGTCTCATACAAAACTAGAGTGTCGCTTGACTAGTCCGTCGTTTGAACGCTCAGGTCCACTGGGTTACAAGTTTTTGCCGCGTCATTTACATGTTGACGGGAATCGAAAGCGTGTCCACCACACGATGGACGATATTATCATTTTCTCACCACAAATGACGTTTTGCCTGCGAAATTGTTTATTTCATGAAATCCCGTACGTTTTATGTTAAAACATAGGACCACGAATACATACACTCATTTGCACGACTGACGTGTATTCACACACATTAGGCAGCAGTACATTGCCATTCGCCCTGTTGGCACATCCCCCATAGTGCGTACACACTATCCCGATAGTCGTTTCTGGTCTATCGTCTATCTGGCATTGAGATCTGTCCGTTAATTTTCAAATGTACGCACTGTACTACTCACAAACGAGATTGCCTGTTATATAACGATCATATATTACCAAAAACCTACGGTTCGGACTTGGAGCTTAAACCTGAAAGTTGACTAAAAGCGTAGAAAGCTAATGAGTTCCCTGCATTTTTCACCAAAAGATCGTCATTTCAGCGTCCCCATCGAGTGGCTGTCAGTCAAAACATCAGTTGCATACGTCTTGTGAAGCAACCTCGTTACCATTTTCTGTCACAAACAAGCATTCGTTGAGATCACCTTGAGTCTTCATAAAGCCTAGTGTTGGAGCGAGCAATGTATCTCAAAATCGTTCTATTATTACATCTGATAGCGTTGCCAGGTTGCCTGAAGAACATACTGGAAAGTGGGCCCAGACTGTTCTGTGTCATGCAGGTAAATTCTATATCCGTTTCTTTTGTGGGAGAGGCTCATACAAGTAAGGATTTCTGATCATTTACCACAGCACTAACTGTGTTCTGTGAAATAGTAGCCGCAAATGCATTTTCTCGGATGGCCGCGTGTCATATTAGACACCGTCTCCAGATTCCGTACTAATCATGGAATTAACAGACTAAAATATACGTGTTTTGAACCAATATTTTTCAAGATAGACACAAAAACCCATGCGAAAATTCAGCTGAACTAGTGGTTATACTCTTACACCTGAACCAATTCTTCGAGGCAACAAACAAGATCTCAGAGTCAAAATATCCCAACGTCAGTATCGCTCTCATTTATACAGGAATCTGTGGCATAGGCTGTGATTTTGATATAGTTTACCTGCATTACAAAACAGAACTACGTAACATTTAACACAGACAATCACAAAAGTGAATGAAGATCTGTGTGCGCATTGATGCAAGAACAATACTAAAGAAGTTCAGTGTACTATTGTTCTCAGGACTGACAATTATTGCGATTCGGCAAGCCCGGAAATGCAGCAGAATACAGTATGCTAAGCGAAATAATCGTCCATACAGTAGTTTCTTATAAGTCACACAGAATAATGACAGAATAGTAAACTGTATAGTGCGACAACAACACGAAGGAGGTAGAGAACAGTTTATCTAGCGTAAGGCGGTACGCGTTGAGTGAACAAGAAACGTACGTGCGATTAGTTCCGCAATTGATTAACATGGTCAATTCAAATAGTTATCGGCTGATCGAGAGACACGCATATAACCCATATTGACCACTATGCCAGTGAGGTCACACTAGACACCATTGAAATTAACTGTTAATCAGAGTACGTATGCCCAAGTATTCATTGCTGTAGTGCATCTACAGCAAACTCATTTATGCTTCTCCCAAATAAATCCGACTAGCTTACGCTATTCTATGTTGATTGTCGCGGGTTTGCTGTTTAATCACGCCATCGGCATACGGGTTGCTTGGGTATGCTGCAGCTACCCCAGGTAGTTCCGCCTAACTGACAGTTTTCTACCGTTAGAACAGCAGTCACAGAAACATCGTATGACGATCATACGGACTGGTGACAACGAAATCGTTTAAAAAATGATCAGCCAAACCACCGATGCTGAAATAAAATACTTGTCATCGGAACAAACTAGCGATATGTTAACCTGGAAAACTTTCTGCAGTTACAAACTAGATGATGTACAAGAGTGAACAGCGGTAGTGCACTTTTCAAAAAAGATTTCACTTTGGAGAAGTTTATGCCTTTGACAATGAGGTGGGATTTCTGATAAAGTCCGGACAATATAAATTACGCAACTCATGTTTTTCAAAAACAGTTTGTAATTTACGAAAATAAATATCTGCTACATTATTGACTGTATACTAAAAACGTCGTCCCTTTAAGGACAGACTAATCCGGCTATGTGACTACGTTTATCTTTTTAAATTTCATCAGCGAGGGTGTTGTATAACATGCATTGCTTGGCACTTTTGTCGTGACCGTTCTCTCAGACGGCACCGTTGCACTCAGTGTGGTCAACTGAGGGACAGGGACGACTTCTGTCAATCCCGGTACATTGACAGTGTTTCCTCCACCTCCAAGTCGCTGTACAACCCCAAGTTCAAATCGAGGCTCAGATCCAAACCGGTTGGCCGATCACTGAGCCTGCTGACCACTTTCCAAGTGAACGTTCCCGATCGACGGAAGTTCGTTTCGGTCATGATAAATGGCTACCCAGTTCGATTGCAGTTTGACACTGCGTCGGATATTACAGTCATTTCAGAGAGTCTCTGAAGAACACCTGGTCGACTTCCAATCCGACGGACGTCTCACTCCGCCACCAACGCCTGTGGCGGCCTTTTGTAACTGCCTGGCCAATTGCAGTGTTGCGTCTTATTCCGGGGCACAACTATTAACAGCTCCTGCTACGTTTCTGACTCGAATCTCAATTTGCACGGGCACGACTGGATAGAACAACTTGGCCTGCTCGATTTTCCAATTCGAGCAATATGCAACCAAGTGCGGTCTCCTGCCGCACCACGCGATGCGACGAATGAGATCGTCCAACGGTTCGCGCCAATGTTTCAGGAAGGTCTGAGACGCTGCTCTCAGACTCAAGCAATACTGCATCCATCTCCAGGAGTTCAATCCTTCTTTCGTCCGAAAAGACCGGTACCGTACGCAGCTTTGGCACTCGTGAACCCAGAGCTCAAACGCGCTGAGGAACTGGGCGTCCTCATTCCTGAAATCGTACCACTGACTTCACGAACGGCGACTGCTACTGTCAGCACTCTTCGACGATCGTGCAGTCAGCCTAGCCTCACCGAAACCGTTTTGTCTGACAATGGTGCCCAATTCTTGCCCGGTCAGTTTGGAAAATTATGCAGGCGCTACGTCGCTGAACACGTTCGGGCGCCTCCATATCATCCACAGCCCAACGAGCAGGCAAAACGCTTCGTCGACCTACACAAACGTGTCCTTCTCAAACCGTGTAGGAAGGAGGCGTCTGAAGAGAGCTTACGGAAACTTCCACTCGTCTATCACAGGACTCCTAACAAGTTGCTGAACAGTAACCCATCTCCTGCCAAAGCCCTTATGAATCGTAAACTACGAACCACGCTGACCTTCATGATCCCGACGAAGCAATTAGAACGGAAGCAATTTTCTTCAAACGAACACACTCCGTTATCAGTTCACTCGCCTGTCTACGCCCGCGATTATTGATCCGATCACAACCAGTGGGCAGAAGGTGTGATGATGAGAAGCTTGGGCAAGGTGCTTTATGAGAGTTCCGTTGCAGGGTACACTTGGGTCTGCCATCGCAATCATCTCCGGCCACGACATGGGTCAATGAAGAAATCCGTGACGACCAAGGGACTATACCGTTTTACCTACTTCTGGACACGCTCGAAATTCCCAAAGCGTCAACCTTATCCCGGTCAACTGCCAAGACAAGTCGTCCTCTCAAACGTTGGAGCCATCGACAACGCCGACCACCGATTCTTATTCAGGTTGACCCAAAGAAGATCACCTACTGCCAATCTTCGTAAGGGAGGTGTCGGGGAAGAACCCAATTCCTCGAAAATACCGTTTTGTTCGCCTTTTGCAATGGCTTAACACATTTCAGTTTGAAGTGACCTTCACGGTCGGCACGGTCATGTGCTACTTCACCCTTCACATGCGTTCTCAACCTTTGTGCCGATTTCTGACACCCCGCCTACACACTCGTTCTTTAATTGGGACATCGCTGTACTGTCTGGATCTTCGTCTGGTCCACCTTGTGACCATGTTTCTTGATTAATCACAAACCCCTTAAAAGTGGTCTAGTATGTGACCGTGTTGTCTTCGGACTGAGTGACATAAAGTAGCTCTTTCCGGAGGCCAGTCTTTTCTCTGTGTTCGTCCGTTAGCCTCAAGTTGTTGGGTTGGCCGGGAAGATACGAATTAGTAGCGCATACTCCGTAGTCAGTTGTTCATTATCGTTGAACGTCGTTCCGTTATCTACCGTTTCACTAGCCGTTATTCTGTTGTCTGACTACACACTCGTAGGCGGTATACCAAGTTACAACATGCACCCTCGCTTGTAATAAGTAAAACGCGATTTTTACTCTCGGGAACTAAAAGGTCGGTATCAACGCCAAGAGGACCAGTAACCAGAAGCGACTATTGGATCCGTGTGTATACACCATGTGGGACTTCATCGAGGCGAATAATGATATACTGCCATCCAGTGGATGCGGATGCACGTCAGCTATACAAATTAGTGTTCACGTTCCTTGTTCTCTGTTTTCACAACTTATAATGGATTTCGTGCAATAAACAACTTTGCAGGCCAAGTGGTTTTTGCGGTTACAGCAGAATTGGACAGAACGTTTGATTCGGCTGACGAATACTTGTTGATTTTAGAAGTTAGATTGTTTCAAATTGATCAACACCCAAACTTGTTCGCAGCCTTCGCATTCATGTAAGCCGTTCGGCTAGCTCATTTCGAAAGGAGGCACTAGACTCGAGTTTTGTTGTGAGTAGAGCACATCAGTAGTGCATAACCTGGTCCGAACCAGAATTTGCCTTCCAGCCTCACGCTTGTGAGACCAGTGTGCCAACCACAATCGTACTCAGTGGGTTCAAGAAAAACACTAACTTCAACTTAACTGATAAATCCTGATCACGGGGTTATCAATTAGACTGAACAGAGCGAATCTGGTTATTCTCCTTTCGAAATGATCTAGAAAGCTGAAAACCACCGAACTTTACTGTGAATGAGCGTTTGGGTCTGATCATTCGGTCATGCCTATTGTGAGATATGTCAGTTTAAACAAACGTCCTCTCTCCCCCCCCCGAAATCTGCATAAGTTATTGCAAATTTCTGTCATGTATTCGCGTTGTTTAGAGAACAGTTAAATACAAGTGGGAAAACAACAATTTTCCACACAAACAAAGGATTTCAGAATAACGCGACATGTGAAGCAAGATTTTTTACCGTCGTATCATTCTTAAATTGTTGACTTAAAACCTGTTAAATTCCTTTAAACATTTTGCTTCAAACATAAGAATTCAAATTAATGGGTATTCTGTTATGTTATCTTCGTGACACAGTTATTTAGAGATGGGTACCTAACAGGTGCAACGTTTTCGAAAGGATCTACTTTGGTAAAGCCACATTAACCTACAAGAAATAGCAGTGGATCGAGAACACCGAGAGTGGAAGTTTTGGACACTTGGTTACTTAACAATCTGATTGCTTTCAAACACCGTGAGTGTATTAACAGTGACACAAATTAAGTTTCTATTGCAGCGGTCAGATAACCACTCGTACCGAAGCTTGGGGAGTGGATGAAAGGTACACATGTGTGATCGGCACTCTTTCAAACAAGAATTTGAGTCAGGGGCATCTGAGACTATAGGAAAATGAATACACATGATATTCGTGAAATAAGCAGTAAAATAAAACTTTCAAGCAGGTTCGCCGCTGATGCTTCACTACTAGTACAGTTCGGCATCCAGGCTGAGACCTTATTTCTCTGGATAAATCTGCACCGAGACTAAACAGTATTCAGTGAAAAATCTGGGACGTTCTGTTGAATAAATGAGCTTTGTCTGGCAGTTACTTGTCCGTGGAAAAAATCAGACAAGACAACACACAACTAACTGCATATCTGTAGTAACCTATCTTTGATTCTGTAAACAAAGTTTTGTTTGGTTTTCTGTCTAAAATACTTAAAGCCAAAACATCAGTTCTCACGGTCAATCTAGATACTAGTTTCTCGAAGTGGAAGTTCATTTGAATCTCTTCAGTATAAATAATAAATATAGAACTGTTCGTTGTATAGTCGACTTAACGATACCCATTGTTTATGGTTTATTATCTGATGAGATCTAACTACCATTACCTTCTCATTGAAATTCGCGTTATAAGTGACTGAGTTTTAGTTTTTTCAAACTTGATTTTAGATAGCTCAATGTTTAACGCCAAACAGCGTTCATATGGGGAGGGAGCCACTTTGGATTTGAGACAAATCTCTATCGATGGCGATGGCTTCACAGATGTTTGGAGTATAAATACCTTAATATGTTTTTTACGGACTCATGGTTGCACTTGTTATCAAAGTATCAGTTTTGTCGGATGGTATAATTGGTACAACCGACTCAGTTGGATGCGGGTGGCGATCATGCAACTTGTTTTACCCATAACAGAGGACAAAGTCCATTATTGATGACGCAATGTACGAAGGTATGTGAAACCTGCTTCACATTTTACAACGTTCACTGATATGTGTCTGCAGACGCATCAGCGCTTTTTTACTATGAACAGGGTAAACCAACCCTCCGAATTCAGACCACGCAAAAAAATACTTAGATACTTTACACCCACATCGCACTGAGTTTGTTACCACAGTGTGCATAACGTCATTCACCCGTCACTATCGGGTAAATCATGTCAGCTCGAAATTTTGCAATTTCAAGTCTTTTACTATCAGGTTGTTTATGTTGTAATCTGATGTGAAACATATGAGATATATGTTGTCATGATGCCTAAATAAAAATAGACAATCAAGATAATTATGGCTCGGAAACATTGTTCTGTTATTGTTGCTGTTATTACATCTCATCGGCCTTTGAATAAACGCAGCTAACCTAACTACACGATTATTTTACTAGTTGTACTCAAAACCCTCGCTATATTAATAAAACATCAGTTCTCATTTTTACAGAGATCGGGAATTTTTAGGGCACAATCCTGTCGTCACCATTTAACCTCTGTATTGCTTTGATGCCTACTTCCCAAAAAACCCCAGTTTCAGATGGGCCGACGGTGTTATTTTCAACTCAGAACGATGGCGAATTATAATCCAATCTGTAATACAAGACAAATTGCACGCCGCCTAGTTCTTCAAATCATACGGATGTAAGCTTACGTCTAGTGTGTTCTATCACGATTTCACCACTGAGACTGTGTGAAAAAAAATTCCCCAACTAACTGATAACAATGGATACATTAAATCCGTTATTTCAATTAAATGGTGAAGTTGTGCGAGCAAGACTGTCAGTTGAAATTAACAGGATCATTAGTGTGTTCATTGTCAAGACGATCGAAACACCTGGTCGGGACAACCAAACCGTACAGACTAAGAGTTTAGATGTAGTGATTCTGTCGTTCCTAACGTCATTCTATTAGCGATGTCATCAATCTGGTTGCCTTGCCAACAAATTAGTCGGAGTTCAGTCCTCAGTCGGGACGAGAGAATGCACTACGTATAAGCTTTGTTAAGAGCGGAAAACGCATCTAGTGATTTTCTTTAAGGAGACTGGCTAGATAGTCTATGTGACTAAGAAAACTACACTTGAAAGTAGGTCGCGTTAAAGGTGTGACAAGCAAAATCCACGATCGTTTAGCGTCAATAATGGAGTATATTAACCAATTGATTTTTGCTCAAAACCTGTTGAGAAATCATCCGGTAAGTCCTCCTTGTATCTCAGTTAATCATCGCTAATTGGCGGTTGGGATTTTTGCCCGCGAAACTAAAGTATAACCAGGATACTACACACTAATTACTATGACCAAACGTTGAGGAGCATAATAAAGCAAACAAATTTGTTGTGACACTAATGGGGCGACATACAAATAACTGGTATCAGTAATTAAAATACTGCAGTCAAGGAAATGAAAGACACCTCTGACCCGAGTAAGAAATGAGCTTTTTGCTTCTATCACAGATCGACAAATTCAGCTCTCTCAGGGTACCACTAGAACTCGTAAGCAGATCGGTCGAGTTGATTTTAGACCCATTTCATGACTGACACACTGAACGCAGTGAACATCGCTCGTTGAGTTAGTCGGTAGGTTGGTGACGTTCATCATCCACCTGGAGCACCTCGCTAACTTTATGAACTTTTTCGAAAGAGTACTTCCAAAACTGCGAAGGATGCTGGTATACACACATACTTTGTTCGTAATGAGTAGTACGCTGACTGACTAAAGAACGTTTGCCCCAGGAAACGTATTGTCTCACTCAAAACAGGCGTGTTCTTTCGCCCGATATGCAGGCTATCTGGTTGGTCCTAGGCGAGGGTGCAACGGACCAGTGGTCGTTAGAGCATACAAGCGATTAAACACTCCAAAAGTCGCAATGGAGATAAAGCTCACGGATTTTGACAATCAGACCCGATTACTGTGGTGCACAAGAATAAGACTGTCCCGTATTACTGTTCGAATGATACACTGGAATATATGAATCAAACACTGGATGAGAATAGTAAATAAACCAACAATCAACCAATTAGTACGCTGTTTGCCTAACAGTGTTATAAACAAGTGTTATGAGCCAAGAACACGGATGGAGCAAGGGTTATTTATTCAGGAAACCAACACGTGAGTTATGAGTTTCAACATGACAATAAACAAAAACACTAATTTGCCTACGGTACTGGGCCTAGAACGCCATGGTTGTCACAGACGCCAATGCTCTGTATGTACCAAGAACCATTTTATGCGATGCTGCACTCCGACGTTTCTTCTTGTATTTGTCCTGCAGCTACTTCAATGTCGAAATCGATGCTGTGCCCCCACTGTTGAATAACAGTGGTGTGAGTAGCATAGTGCGGTCGCTCCTCCTCGCTACACAAGGCGTGACATCGTGTAAGATGACGGGTGAGAACAGTACGACTAGTGTAACGGGCGTTGCAATGGTGATGTCCATTCTGATATCCACTCTCCAAACAAACTGTTCCTATAACCTTAAACATTTACCTTACGAAATTGGTTCCAGTTGAGACAAATGAATCTCCTGTATCACTGAAGCATTTCTAACACTGATTAAACAAATCGATATCGGGTACCATTTAGATGACAAAGGACGCCGAAAAAGCTCAGGATGTTCCCTGGAATATTCATACGGACAGATTCACTGTAGACAACCAGCGTCCGGAACCGTTATGCACGAGCAGTAAATGAATACTAGGATAAAAACAGCTACAGGAAAACGTCAACATTCACTAGTTTAGATGCTCTGCTATGCAAATCAGTATATTGAAATCAAGCATCTGAAGTGATTAGGTTACCACAATCATGGCTTAAAAACGTCTGCGAAGTACAGTTTACTCGTCAATACGACACTGATCAACCAATTATTCACTTCAGGGTGACCTGACTCAACCAAGAGTAGGTAATTTCGCCCCCACCCCCCAAAAAATTCTCAACATAATCGAGTATAAAAAAACACTTCGAAACGTCCAACCCAATTTGGGCGTCATGGCAATTTATTATCAGTTAGTACTACCAAACAGTCATGAAGATACACACAAATCTAACACTTTCTATCTAATGATCACTTCTAATCTACAGACCCAGTCAAGACGATAACAGACATGAAGAGTCCGTTTGTGAATGAATAGTAAAAGACACTGAGATTATCATGGTCAGTCCTCATTCATTAACTAATCGTTTGATGCGTGCATACTTGTGACCACATACTATATGAAGTTTGATTAGGATGTTCACCAGAGATGAAGAAATAAAAAATGTGATTATTTTTAATCAACTGATTCGAACTGTGTGTAAGGAACAAGTGTCTTGCAACATGGACCACTATTTTACACCCTCAGTCGTTTATTGGGGAACATCAATATTACAAAACTTTCGTGTAGAACTGTAAAAAGCGTTGAAATAAAGCAAACATGTGGTGTTGAAAATTTGTTGTAAACTACAATAGTGTGAACGTCACAACTTCACTTTTACGTGCACAGTTCCGTTTTGAGGGACAGAAATTCGGAAATTTTGGATCCTAATTAAGTATGTTTCACTCAGGTCATAAATAAATTTGCAAGCGTTGTAGATGTTTTTTTTTAAAGGAACATCTGTCTAATTGATAATTCGAATGGTAAACCACGGTTGTGTAATCTGTGCAAACAATGAAGGATCGGTCTTATCCGATGCGGGGAATGACTTGTGTTGTGATAGAAAGCAACTGACTTGCGCAATTTACCTGCCACTAGAATCTCCCGGTTAACATGAGAACCTTAATCTGTTGAGTTTTTAGAAGGTCACATGATAGCCATGTCTGATCGACCATCGGTGAAAGGCTGACTCAGAGGCTTTTTTAAGCCCGGCTAATAAACAAAGACCGTAGTTATCCTCTTTGGTCAAATCATGATTTTATGCCGGGGCAAACCAAATTAGTCTTGCATGTCTCTCTCATACGAAACCAGCAGCAGGACTGCATAGTTTGTGAAAAACTCCATTGAAATGTTTCCGAAATCCTAGAACCGTCGGTGTGAAGCCGACTTACCTGTAGTCAGGGGCGTCCTCTCTGTTTTCCCTTGAAACATCTACCGCTGTGTTCTAAGCCATCAGTTGCTTAGTATTTTTTGTCAATTTATGTTGTTTGATCTGTTGACAGTTCCTACAATCTGAGCATACCTATGCAACTTTGTAGTAGTGAGAGACAGTCAACTGGGGAAACACATGGTCAAGACAAGTGTGCAAATACCGATTGGCGTCTACTACTAGTCCTTCATTGCCTTACCAGGTTGAGATACCAGGGTAGTTAGGGCGTCGGTGAAAATTGATTAGGAATCTATAACGATGGGGTTATGTGCTGGATTGTCAACCATTTGACAAATCGCGAGATAAGTCTGTATGTAATCCGGAACGGGACACTGAATATGTTAGGGGCGTCTACATCTTGTTTTTTCTCGAGTATGCGTTACACGGTTGAAGAGGGGACTTCAGTCTCGTAAGGCATCTGATAAAGCCACGGCGTATTGCATTTTATACCGATCAAATTTTTCCATTTCTCACACTTCAAACGGTTGCATAATCTGTGGCAAAACACTGTAGAATGTGCATAAATGTCATGTTTCCCCAACACAGCACAAAACTGCAATACCTATGCGTATACTGAGGCCACGACAGTCTCGGTGTCACAATCAGTCGATTTTAAACATACAACTGTGACTGACGCTTTGCGATAAACACTACCCCAATGAGACTGAGCCATCGATAATTTCCATCAGACCCGTGTAGAGTGAAGGTTGATTTTGTATCCACTGAATGGACAGTCACTAACAGATGTTTGAGAATTCATGAAGAGACGTGGGAATAATCATCGATTTACGTGGTTGACTGAAACATACTATAAGTTAACAACTTCAGAATGCACCCTTATATTTTAGATGGATGCTTTCCTATCAGTGTTACCTGCGACGGTTCTAGGATTTCGGAAACATTTCAATGGAGTTTTTCACAAACTATGCAGTCCTGCTGCTGGTTTCGTATGAGAGAGACATGCAAGACTAATTTGGTTTGCCCCGGCATAAAATCATGATTTGACCAAAGAGGATAACTACGGTCTTTGTTTATTAGCCGGGCTTAAAAAAGCCTCTGAGTCAGCCTTTCACCGATGGTCGATCAGACATGGCTATCATGTGACCTTCTAAAAACTCAACAGATTAAGGTTCTCATGTTAACCGGGAGATTCTAGTGGCAGGTAAATTGCGCAAGTCAGTTGCTTTCTATCACAACACAAGTCATTCCCCGCATCGGATAAGACCGATCCTTCATTGTTTGCACAGATTACGCAACCGTGGTTTACCATTCGAATTATCAATTAGATAGATGTTCCTTTAAAAAAAAACATCTACAACGCTTGCAAATTTATTTATGACCTGAGTGAAACATACTTAATTAGGATCCAAAATTTCCGAATTTCTGTCCCTCAAAACGGAACTGTGCACGTAAAAGTGAAGTTGTGACGTTCACACTATTGTAGTTTACAACAAATTTTCAACACCACATGTTTGCTTTATTTCAACGCTTTTTACAGTTCTACACGAAAGTTTTGTAATATTGATGTTCCTCAATAAACGACTGAGGGTGTAAAATAGTGGTCCATGTTGCAAGACACTTGTTCCTTGCACACAATTCGAATCAGTTGATTAAAAATAATCACATTTTTTATTTCTTCATCTCTGGTGAACATCCTAATCAAACTTCATATAGTATGTGGTCACAAGTATGCACGCATCAAACGATTAGTTAATGAATGAGGACTGACCATGATAATCTCAGTGTCTTTTACTATTCATTCACAAACGGACTCTTCATGTCTGTTATCGTCTTGACTGGGTCTGTAGATTAGAAGTGATCATTAGATAGAAAGTGTTAGATTTGTGTGTATCTTCATGACTGTTTGGTAGTGCTAATCGGTAATAATGTGGTGTGACTTCTGTTAGCACTGTGATGCCTGTGTGTTCAATCTACTCCATGATTTCGAAGAGGGCTTCTTCGGAGGCACTCTTTAAGGCATCCGAACAACTATCCGTTGAACTGCATACTGGATATAACGAATAAACAACGCATTTTAGATTTGCGTCGACAGACTTTGATCGTTGTACTGCGTCTGGCAGCGCACAAGCGACTGTCCAATGGGATCCATTCGAGCAAACGTCACTCTGCTCTAAAACGTGATCGCGATACTCAATTCCGATGTCACCGGAGACCCTGAGATTGAAGTGTTCAGATCGACAGTTATCTAGACGTGAGCGCAAGTGGGTAACTGTGCGTCTTCGGTATGCAACACATCAAGCTCCAGATTTGAGAGAGTATATATCAGAGCAGCTTGCTGACCGAGTTTTCGGAGGGTGTTGACGTTTAAGGCGCCAACCTTTACCAGTTATCTTGGCTTTTTAAAACAGAAAAGGTAGGAAACTTGGGGGAAAATAGAAAGTGAGATCCGTACTGAATAAACACTCCAGCTATCGGGAGAACGATAACTTCCGATATTTCCAGGTCGTTTATGCATCAGAAAGGTGACTTGAGGGATCCTACTCCGAGTCTCCGACTCAGAAGTCTGACCTGCGAGACATCAGGTTACAGGGATTTCTGGTGGACCCTACCTGGCGTCAGTGACCCAAGTTTTGGACTCATTTGGCAGTGAGATGTTCACGTAGCTGCAGAATGTTGGGAATAAGAAAATAATGTCTAATTCCGAGTACTGCTGAGTGTATTGGATGTTTTCGAAGCTAAATCATGTCTTTGAATAATACCGAAATTCATTTTAGACTGTTCCGGATAATACGCCGGCGATCACGACCAACCTTTAGGTGATCAGAGTGCTGTTTGTTCGAGAGTACCATTTCTAACCTCTTCCTCCTGATTCGAAAGGCAACTGTGTTGCAACTATTAAACGATTTCTGCGATTTGCTTTCAAAATCGTGCTTCACTACCTGAACACTCTTACGCGGTCTGTAGTGCGAAATAGAACTTTACTAGTGCATCTGGTTTTCGTCAGACTTCCCATTCGACCTGATTGACATAGCTGCACTTGGCAGGACCAAAGTCCTAGTTAGCAAGGCCTTCCGGATCGATGCAATGCACAGCCTAACCACCCCGTCAAGGTAGCAGAATAGATCGGGATTGTACAACAAGCTGTGTAATGAACACAGTTGAATAGAGCAAGGTGGTTTCCAGCCATTGGGTGAAACATTCGACGGTTTACTGTACGCATATTTTAAAAAGTTCACGGGAGATAGTTATATTTAGTAATGATTTTCTTGTTAACCAGTGAAAGCGATCAATACAGACAAATGAATAAGTAAAATTCAAAAATAAGCTTTGTACAGGTTGGCATTTAGATATTTTGGAACTGTGCAAATCGGTCTATCTGTGAAATATTGGTTTCTGTCAGGATATTCCGTTTTTTCCATCCAGATGCGCTTCTTTATCAGAGAAGACGACTTTGTTCAATCAGACTGAACGGGAATTCTGGAAACAGTCGACAAGTAAGTTTCAGCATTTCTTACCAGCCCGACCTATATTTCGCCGGGTTATCGGTGGCTTCGTGACCTTCACTACTATTTTTAGTAGCTGCCATTCAATATTCTAATTTACAAATAGTTGTAGGTCATCGTATACATCTATATATACCCCGTATTCTTCTCTCTGAAATTCGCGTTTTGGGAAGAACAAGTGTAGCGACCCGTCTTGTTTATTACCAACTACGCTGAAACTATGATTGTTATTTGTACTCTTTTTTCCAACTTTTGTGTGTACCTGAATGTTTGTTTGAACAAACATGAATACCGACAAGTACACCGCGCACTCAAACGTACGACCCCGCTGCATGCTCGTTTGTCATTCCGCTCTGTTACCGTTTCGTCTTGTTATTCGTTCGTTTTCGCGTTGACCTCGAATGTCGACAATACACTCTTTGTATACTCGTTGCGTTATTCATAACCGGACGGCTTTGTTTCGCCCGGTTCTACACAAGACAACTTCTTGCACTCGTCTTTTGATTTGAATTCGTAACAGTTATCGGGGTCGATCACGTTATCCTTCAAGACCAATGCTTCCGTTTCATTTATTCCAAGTTAGAGTTCTGTCGGAACACTCTTTTATTCCGTTGTCGATCCAGCGCGCTAATCCGGGAGTCCACAACTGCTGACTCACGAAGGCTACAGGCTAGCAGTTGGCGGACAACAGCATGTCACAGACGTGCTCACTGCCTTGAACGACACGACTACAGTCAATCAGGAGTGTCCAACTTACCTTGCTGAAACTGATCCGACAATCGTGAAACAAGTCAGCCCCGGTGCGACTCAAGCACCTGGAGGACAACGGGTGATTGTTACCTGTCTGCGTCGCAAACCCTAACTAATTGCTTTACGTATTGCCAACAATAAAAGCATTTGTAACCAGAAATATAATGAACTCGTAACTCAGCAAGACGGCAAGAGGACATTCATTGCAAGATGCAAGTACTTCGTTTATTCTCAACAGTCAATTCCATAAAACATTCGGTTATATGGGTTTAGCGCATAGTGAGAAAACAATGAAGTGAACGAACATCAGATGGATGCAATCATATTTGGGTAGACGGTTTCACTGTCACGAATTACACAAACGAGAACTAGAACGGCGCCGACAACACAGCTGCACGCTCCGTCGCTAATTCAAATTCAACTAGTGCGCGCTTGCTGGTTTCGGTCGCACATCACAATAGCAGTTCACCGGCACTTATTCCGGAACGCTCGGGATGCGCGATCAATTGGCCAACTAATCACGGGACACAGCTTGCGATGGTTGGGTCACGTACTCCGTATGTCATCAGATTGTTTACCGTACCGGGCATTATATAGTGAGGCCACTAACAGTTGGGTAAAACCACGTGGTGGTCAACCAACAACGTAGTCAATAAATACGATGACCCTGACTGCTCTATTGAGCAAAGTGAGTAGGCGTCGCCTGCCTGGATGGGGTCCTCGTGATCACTCAAACCGCTGGTTAGAGACGCTATCCGAGATGTTGATGTGTCGCAGTCAATGGCGTACCTGTATCCATACCATTTTTAGTTCTTCCTCTTAATCCTCTTTTAATAATTTTCAGTCTTCTTAGTAACGTTATCCCCTAGGATATTCCACGTCACTGTTGAGGTGATCGGCGGCTCGAGCCACAGTACCTTCGGTCAGGCTCATGACTGTTATGATTATGCATCTGGAAGTTTGTGGGCCAAAAATTCAACAGCACTAGCGTCAATCTCAACGCCTGCGAATACACAGTTTATGCCACGATTTCTCAAGCCAATCAATACCTTTATGGTAGTTTAGACCGTGACAACGGTAAAGCAACCAGCTGACTTCCGTCTAACAATCAAATCTAAAAGCACGCTTTCAACCTTTGTGAATGATGTACCTCAATTACCCTTCCCAACTCGTGTGAACTTTGTGTACTGCGGCGACCTAAAAGCATATCATTTTTGTATAAGGTGTGATGTGTGAAGCATGACATCTGCCAGTTGATTGTTTGGTCATTTCTTTGACTGGTGTTCATTCATATCACACGCTTGCAATTCGACCGCCAGTTTTCGCAAAATTAAATCAATGTCTATACGGTTCACAGCACATCACAAATGAAGCTTCACCAGGACGCTTCGGGATCCAACTTTCAAGCTTTGATGTTACATCCAATTATGTCATCGATTACTTGAATCCGAATCATGTGAATTAGTATCCTGAGTGTTAAAATACTACGGAAAGACGAGATCTATTCAATGCCGAGTAATTTTAGTAGGAATTATAAGGGATCGTATATAATTTCACATTTTGTTATTTTTATATACAGCCCACATCAGTTTTTTTTGTACACAATGAACACCACTTGTTTGAATTGATTCAACCTGCCAATGCACTCCTCGTGCGCGCGTCTCATCTCTTTGGTGTTCCTTCACTGCCTGGGTTTGAATTGTCTACAACAATCTATTCGGTGACTGCTTTTTGAGTTGACTGTTTGCGTTCGTACCTTAGTACAGGGCTAGTCCTCCACAGAATTAGTGAGAATGTCCAATCTGAGGCGACCCGTGTCCGTTCCGATCAACTGACAAGGAATGATACTTATCAGAACTACTCCACGTGAAGTGATGTTGAAAAAGAAGCGACCTTTACTTAGTAATACACTTTTGGTATTTGACCGATTGAACGTGCTGGAAAAAGGCCGTGTTGCTAACGCGATAATCCAACTGTATGCTATAGTTAGGCCGCTTATTCCGTATAGCACACGATCAACGATTGAATAAAACTATGAGGTGGCCACAAATTATGAAGATTCCGTTTGTTCTGTCGAGTGGCGTCGGCGGGAATTCACCATTAGACTGGTGACTTCATAATTGCCCAAACTGTTGGTTGGAAACGCCATCCGATATGGTAACATGCCGCACACGATTAACTGTCCGTGGTCGTATCATTGCTCATACACTTCTTATTTCATACACTTTGCCTTCTTTCACTTGATATAATCTTGTTGCTTTAATACTCCTTGTTGACACTTTTAGGTATGTTGAATTTCCTCCTCATTTGTCACAATTTAATCCAATTTACAACCGTACCGAAGAGAAATGAAACCAAAGAAATTGTGCCACACATGATCAGAATGATTCGGTCTTTCGTTCTAATGTGTACAATGAACGTGGCAAATGCGGATTGATGTCTTTTAAATTAAAGATGAATCGATCGCAACCAAAACAGAATACGATCATGTCTGAGAGTGAAAAGTTGCACACAAAAGGTGGAACCGGAGTGGAAAGTGAAGGATTTCAAGAACTGACAAATCTTGTGAGTATGAGACGTACACAAACTCATAACGTACTCATTCAAGGTAAATGACGTATCGCAACAATTTCAAGAAAGCATTATTAAAATGATCGACAAAGTGAACAATAAGAATATCCTTTTCAGTATAATTGCATTTATAAGCTGTAAAAGATAAAGATAAAATAAACTAATGCATGATATCCTTTACCATAAATTATCTAACACTTCAAAATATTGAAAACAAAATTACAGAAATCGAAGGAACAGTCACCAATCTTCTTGGAAACGGATGTGGAGAGAAGGATTGATCGCATACTTTATTCAGAAGCCAATTCTTATTATTGTCTTGGCAAAATACCCACCTTTACATAAACACAAGTTATTGCAAACCTCTTTTTACTGCTCTAAGTGAACAGTGCACATCACAGAATGGAACGTACGAGCGACTGCTCGTGTTCGCCGAGATCATGTACGTTCCGTACGTTAGGAAAATTGGACTCAATCGAATTGGACTGGTGATAGGTACTGGAAGCAACACTACCATAGGATGGAACAGGCATGGAATGGCTGTGTGCGAGCAAAGATGTTGTGCTCACGGTGCGAACGTTTGTACTCTGTCGAGGCTCGACACGTTTAGGCTGGTAAATGAGGATTTTGATGGGGTGTTTGCAAACTTTATATGACAGGACATGAAATAAAATGAAAGCGATTGCACACACGAGGAGCGGAACTGAAACCTGAATGACGGATGTCTCCGGGCGACGGCATTTAATAAGATGAGACCAAGCCCACTGAGTCCGGTTCAGTGCGTACTGGATGTCAAAACAAACTGCAAACCGATTGTTAGTGTATTTCATATATTCCGTCACGTGGAATTCACCGTGGTCCACGTTCAGCCGCGTCAGTTTTTTATTATATATATCCAGAAGATTATGATAACCCTCGGCGCATGTAGAACATGCGGAGGTACTGTTTACGATTAGGCTGTCCACAGCTGGGAAGGATAGAACGTCTAGAATGGAAGCGGTATGATTCTGGATATGTTGCATGAAGCATTGTAAAGTGGAGTTCAGCTGAAGAAAAAATTCTTTGGTGTCGTTATTGTAGACGTATAGATTATATTCATCTTGTCCCAACCTCTCAGGTGCAGTTCCATATTCGTCAGCTGGGGTATACATACGGGGCCAGTCAACTAGTTTATGCAATCTGAACCAACTAGCACTCAAGTTTCCCTCTGACTTGTTGCTCAGACAATGGGTACAGAAAGATCGATTCCAAATGTCCGCGATAAACCGGAGTAAATCCATTGTTGCCTAGATACAAACAATAAACCCAATATAAGTGTTACATGTAAATCCAAAGAGAAAAAGTATTAAGACAGAAGAAGTTTTGATGTCAAACTATGCAAACAACTGTGAGGAACCTTAGTAAATAATTTGTCTGCACTGCAAACAAAGAGCCACCCCATTCAAAAGGAGTATCTGAATGAACTACGTGCAAATGATGATGGAATACTGAGTCCATCGCAGTCCCAATACCGTAAAAACTTGAGTACACATAGATCACATGACTTCGTATCTGCGTTCCCGGACTTATATCGAGTCCAGACATCATTAGAATATACATCATATGTTGTGCCCATCATGTGGTCGGAATTACGTCACGCAAACGAGAAAGCTGGTCAATAACACATGCTTCGTCAACCGCTCATCGGCTATAGACAAGGCTGAATCAGTTCTGGCAAATTACTGGGATGTGGATATCGCGTCGATTCAAACGATGAGGTTCAGGGGCATAGTAGGCAAACAGGAGAGCCATGCAAGCGTGCTGCCATTAGGTTGGGAAGAGCAGGAGTTAGGCACGAAATTTTCGGAAATCCGCAACAGAAAAGTGTTGTCACATGTAAGAGCCGACTGGTCTTAAGTAACCTAAATCTTTTTGTATCCTAACCGACACCGCACAAGCAACGGCAGGTATTAGCATCCATACACCGCGACAACGTTCAAGAGGTAAGTTCCGAGCCTTGCATTTGATCGACTTCCCAGAGCTTGGTTACAAAAGATAGTGCGTTTTTGAGGCATGATTGCTAACAGCTGAGTTGTCGACTAGCGTAACTCAACTCTGAACACGTGTGTAGCGTAGGCTGTGGGTAGTATCCAGTTACGCAACGACCTGACATTGATCCGAGAATGTAAGTCACGGGACCAGTGCATTTCAAAGGCAATACGGCAGACATTATACCGTAGGTCTACACAAAGTAAGTATCTCGATCCAATGCTCTCCCTGCGATTATATGTCATTCACTTCCTTCCTGAAATTTTGTTAACCCATCCATTTAATGCGCACTCAGTAAAATGTAAAGGTAGTCGAATAGTGGTAACGTCAGCTACAAATCATGTGATTGCAGATTCGACCCTCTGGACTATTCGGGTTATTCTGTCTGGGTTTCAGCAATCTGACAGCACCCGATTCACAATGCAACAAGCATTTTAGGAGTCAAAAGCGAGAACCATTACTCAGCTTATGTGGTCAGAAAGGCTAACCGAGAAACTAGCCACTAAGCCGTGAGACATGATTGTGGACAACTATGTGAACAAACGCGGAGAAACACACAGACCAATCTTGTTCATGAGCAATGCTACACAGCACAAGCTAAGTCGATAAGTGGCGAAAATCTCGAATTCTTTAAAACGGGCATTTAACACATAAATGACCTCAACGGTTAAATTTGACTCGATTCAGTAAATCTACCACAGAAGTCAGGTGTTCAGTCACTAATTATGAACACTCGAGTGTGAGACACGATAGAAGTTAACTTTCAACTAGTTGTCACCAAAGGCTAATAAATTTCTAATGGATTGCTGAAACTGTCCCTGAAAGTATGCAAGAAGAACACCTTAATTACAAACCCTTGAAATGGTAACATAAAGTCCGTCAGGATCCATGCTTACTGGTGCCTTCAAGCTGACGACAGACAGATATTTAGATATGATAGTTTCATTGACGTCAATCTACATATGATATGTCAAAACGAGCAGGCAGCTCCAATAGTAATCTGAAAATCGCTTGCGAAACGGAAACACGACTGTTTACTAATTTAAACAGGCCTCACCAGCCGCAAGGATGACGGATGAGAGATGTGTGCATTGCAGACCAACTTGGACTGTACAGTGTTATCTGTTTGCAAGCCTTACACGAGTAAAACACAGTCGAGCATTGGGTAAAGCATTGTTAACAAGGGCTAGGCGTAGTTGTTCATTTATCTATCCGAACAGCGAATTTCTCATAACCACATTGTAAGATTGTGTATATCAAGTACAAGTTATCAGTAGATTCAGTCAACCATGGACGCCAACAAAAGACATCAATAAGTTTCTAGCCATCACTTAATTTCACGTAATTTTGCCAACCAGAGGTGAGAATTTATCGAAAACAGTCCGTTCGTCGGAAGCATGTTCTTAAAAATCAAAGGTGACAAGAAATCACTCCGATCCACAAAACATAGCCAGATCGACTGAACTCTAAATCACTGATCGACAACACGAACAGTAATCAAGAGAGAACAACTTGACAAGTCAAACAGCATTTGTCTGTAATTGCTAAGAAAGCTGCACCAACAGAACTGATGGGTGCTGGAATGACGGATAATTTGTTAAACCGAGTTCTCAGTTCATTGATCACGGGTGCATGCAAGCGTTCGCATCCTCCGGATATATATTAGCCAGATGATTCGACATTCAGAATGCTAATGGGTTACACTGATTCGACAATTTTGTACTTCATTGAGATAGCTCCGATTAGCTGTCCTATGTCAACAGTATGTGTTCATAAACAAGCACGTGCAAATCTTCCACGTTTGAGTCCTATGCCCACTTTGTGTTATTATTTCCCCTCAAACTACCTCATTAAACGTGTGCTCCAGGTTATCGTTGAACAGGAATGTCTAAAGGAAATGGTAATTTATACCGACTTACGTCTTCTCATCGCCAAGCCCACACTTTTACTTCGAAAACAAAAACTGATTGACCATTAAAACTACAGAGGACCGAACTATAAAAAGTAGGTGAAGTGGATTTTGGTTAAAATGAGGAAACAAATCAAATCTCAAGCGAAACACATCGCATTACTTCAATTCCTCCTGCCGTTAACACTAGCATGAAAAATTAAGGCAAAACCATGTTAGAAGACGAAAGGATGGAAAATACATGAATCGTACAACTCACTTTGTCTGATAGTATCAGCAGGTCAATACAAGGTGTTCCTGATGGGCTAATAGCCGAATCGTCCGACAAAATAGCGTGCAAATCATTCAGTAGTCCCAAACACCATCCACAAAGAGAAACAGGAGAATCATGTGTAGAAAAGCACCGTGTGACGAGGCCAATGTGTGTCGAAAGCTTTTCTTCATATTCGGTGCATGTAATCGGAAACACGCTCTCGAGTAGAACAAACAAGATGAAAATGATCAAAAGGAAAATTTTAATCAACAGCATGATCCAGTGCCTACAAATTAGAAACAACGAAATGCTACAACGAGGCAGAACCGAGTAATATGTCCAAACGGTTAGTATAGTTATCATAACCTGCATTAAAATTGCACGAAAACCAGTTCAAAAAGCAGATTCACAACACAAACGCCTTTAGCTACGTCTGATAGCCTCACCAACCCAAATTATTTACTGTCGTTAGGAACATCTAATCGAATCAAGCATTAGGAAAAAAGCTCGGAAGTCCCGAACTCGGATAATGCTTCAGCCACCAAATTACCACTTCCAGCTTGACCCACCACGTTTAAACAAAGTCTTGGGTTGGCATGCGTAAGACTCAGTTGAGAAAAGGACCAGACGTCGTCATTTAAGGTAAGACCAAGATCATGCTGATGTAAATCGGTGAATGTCATCTGGAGCCTACGTATGTGAGTTGTCGTATACACGACAATTCACAAAATGAGACAACTATAAGGAAAGCTGAACTTCTCAATTACCTCAAACAGCTTAGCATCGGGGGTGAACGCAGACGCCAGCTTACACTGTACTTGATAGATGGTCTACAACAAAGTGATAAACTTAAACTTTTAATCTGTAGCATCACGTAGTGGCACAGTCAAAGTCACATTTCTAGACCGGTTTCTTGTGGCATGTGATCAGAATATATTGTCATACACAACAACTGCTGAACGGTTCTCACGTGCGCGCGTCCGCAGTGGCTACAAACAACTCTATACAGTTCGTCAACACCACTGTAGTCACCGTCCCTGACCTTTTCTGCTAC
>JTDE01014756.1:0-22751 GCA_014338405.1 Paragonimus skrjabini miyazakii | reverse complement strand
CTCAGACCGTCTCGGCTGCCGCAGACGTCAATGCTCAGTTTAATTAAGTAGCAGGGACTCCCATAGGTGATACCGCAGTCTGATTTTCCTTCCTGCACTTTTCCTGCGGCTTTTGGCATGTCAAAATATATGCTCCGATCCTACTACTGAATAGCAGTTGTATGAGTAGTATGTTACGATCGCTCAACTCCACTACACTCCGACCACACTTTTCATGAAGCAACCGTGTTTACCACTGCGCCATTGACCTCAGATTAGGCATGACCGAATTATCATATGTGAACGCTCAACTACTTTCGCTTGTGAGTAGTGATCAGGTTACCCGATCGTAACATGAAAGTCCTCACTTTTTTAAAATCCATCATCGCATCAATTCATATCTTCCACTATGTATTTACTTCAATTAAATAGGCCTCCTTGATTGAAATCGATAGTATGACATTAACTGTTACGCCAAAGTCTAGTTGACATACCTCTATTGAGTCCTAAGTGGTTAACTCTACAAACACTCTTTTTTGATTGTTTTGGTTCACTGAACCGGTCGATCATTCTAATATCGTTATTAAGGCTGATTGTGGACAGCGAGTACTGTTTGGCGAATCGATTCATCATCCAGGAGTTCATACACGTCTTTCTGTAGACAGAAATGTTGCCTTTACAATGAAGTTTTCAGTGAAACTGGCACAAATCACACTACGTCCCATAACTATGAATCCGGTAACGAACTTCGGATTCCGAATCAAAAAATCCAACCTAATCAAGTCGTGGTTCGGACGTGTGTGTGTGACACGTCTGAGTATTTGTTTTTTTCTATCCTCACCGGAGCTCACGCCAGGCCTGCTAATCGAGTCTACTGAAGGAACAGACAAAAACACACCACTGAAACCACATCCAGGGTAGCTGGTTGTGGGTAGGATAGGGGGTTGTACGCGCATTTCCAGTCACGTCGCTTGCCCCTATCGTCCCAGTGTTTCGGACACCACCGTCCATGATCGATAACACCTGTCTGTTTGTACACACGTTTCAGGGCTTGAGAAGCGACACTGGACTTGGAACTAGTATGCGTTAGTGAGTGCAATTTGATGAGGTAGACATACATTTCCCCAACCGACTATGCTATCATGGTAATCTTCTCAACAAACCCTGATTACTAAATGGCTACAATCAGATCTGAGCTCCAGTGTGAATATAAATAAAAAATCAAATATTCAAGCGTGTCGAACACGCTCGAACCCATGCCTGTTGATTTGGTTGGTCTATCCGTTCGGACTCCAAATTTCGAAGCCACACAACCATGTGCCACGTGACAGACATGCACGTGGACGCGCAACACAACACAACTACTAAGGCTACGTTACGGACGGTGAACACTTCAGCAGCTCGCCAGGCCAACAGATTTGAGGACGTAGGCTACACTACAAGCTTATGGCTCCACATTGCATCAGCGTGATCCTGTGTTTTCAACCTTACACCTGAGTATTGTTATTCCTACCGTAGCGAGGTCATCTTCGACGTCCTAAAAATCCTAAACTCCCTACGACGTGAGAGTTGCTTTACCAGTACCATCGCGCCGGTTCACATTACATTGTAAATATGAATTTACTAGAAACCACTAACATCAAAGTGAATGTGTTGGCATAGATATCGCAGTTTTACGTGTAGTTGTATAGAGAATTCGCACCATCTCTACTGCTGTACGCTACATTCACTAGGATAATAATGTTTTAACTATCACCGTTGGAAACGCCGCCCAAGCAGTCTGACGCTTGTTTGAATTCTGAAGGTTGACTGGAATTTCCGTCGACATTCGTCCTCTCTGTCGGCTGCCGTGCTGTTGTGCTTGAGGTTCCCCCATGTTCAGCCCCCTAGTGCCTTTAATTGTTGCGTTGATGTCCGCTTGTGAACGGTGAGTAAATCAATGAATAAAGTTTGCTTGCAGATTTGCCGTTTTTCATAACGACTTTCGACTCGCGGTAACATAAGGCTGGGGAAACTTTGGGCGTACGAACCAAGGAACTAGCATCATGACACTACCTTAATCAACCTGGGCATTATTTTGTTGTGTACGTCGAGTATAACATAAGCACAACACTGTGCTGTTACCGATCAGCATAGGCCTACATCACCCGCCGAAACGCAGACATAGTCTAATTACGGTGATTAGTTTGACCACGTAGACAGATGTCTGTCCAATGTCCTCTATCAAGTTAGAGATCAGAATGAGGCTAAGAGTTACAGAGGATGAGATACTATCCTTTAGTCCATCTACCAACGATTACTGAAAATGATCTTGAACTGTTTCTTTGTTGTTGCAGTGAATTGGACCTAGAATGTGTTTGAATCCAATTGAGATCAGGGGTTACCACCAATATATCAAAAAATATACCTTTATGCACGACATCCAAATGAAAACACTTACTTGCAACCACGCTATGGTCAATTATTGATAGAGGGATTGGGCGAATGATATAGCAGTGTTCACTGTGTTGGAATCAGGCGTTTCACACTCCTGATGCCCATATCTTCATTTCGATGGCCATGTCAACGCTGAAATGGAACACTGGTCGTTTATGAGGCCTATTGATGACTTATACGATATTCATTGCTGAAGACGCTCATTGTGAGTGGATAGAAATTCATTTAGCAAAGACAACGTCAAGCGAGTTGACCACTAACCTCACGTGGACTAAATTTCCTACTCATGATATACCCAACACTCTTGCCCCAGAAAACGGCACCTCTTCCATTTGACAGGGATTCTGACAGTTTATATGTCAAAACGGAATCAGTCAATTTATCTCTACGCTGTAGCATTTCATATTCAACGGATTAACTGCGAAGGCACAGTCAATGTAATCGTTAAAGAGAGAGAGAGAGAATCGAGAATTGAGTTCGAGAGAAATTTATTCAGACATTCCTTTACTTCAACATCGATAGGTCCACTCCATCTGATATAGTAGCGTGACAAGAACTGAGTACACGTTTAGTTCAACGTCGTTCAGATCTGAGCAAAATAAATGTTAGCGTTGATCTTTTGTGTTGGATCTCATTCGGACTGACAATCCTGAATCAGGGAATACAACTATTTATCAGAGTTGTGACATATCTGTAATCCAAGCGGATAGCTTTATAATGGAATTTGTTCCGGAGAGTGAAAAAACTATGCCATCGTTTGTACTGTGTTCTAGGAAAACGACGGAGAGAAGTTCACCGTGGATGCTGTACATCAATTAATTAGTTTTTCGAGTCCTTTCGCGTATGAAGGTCAAACTAACTCCACTGGACATTGACGTAGTTCCACACTATAGAGAGAGAGAGAGAGAATGATCGATATTACACCGGATATGCCTAACGTGATGGTGTACGGCTGTTGTGTCCGATTGGTTTGTGTGGACAGCTGACATGTTGGTACTTGCACATGATGTGTCTGTGTGCATTCTCACGAGTGGGGTTTATGTTCACTCTTCCACATACTGACTAAATGGTAGATAAATGTTCAGTTGAAGTCCAACATGAACCGAGTTTGGCGGTCTATGTAGAACACAGGTGTTCATTCTACTATACCGATTCACCCTCGCCAGCTGCCTAGATAGCGACACGTACGTAGGCCAAACTGTCATCACGTCGTAATATAAGTCTACTCGCGTACTCGTTAAACCGACTATCTTTGAGTCTTTGCATGCGTATTCTGCGGTTCAGTGTATCTAAACGGAATCATGGTTCCTCAGTCCAGTGAACTCTGTTCCACTTGGGATCAATGCCAAGGACATCGTCGCATTGCCAAACCTAAATGTGCCTGATCAAGCTATGCGTCTGTTCATTGCACTTGACCTGTAGTGCAACAGCAGCTGTACAACATTCTCCTCAGGACTTCGATTGAAACGGGAAATCCGCAGTCACTGATGCAGTGAAACGATTTTCATGTAAGTCTTTCCCGGGTGACCATAAAAGACTAAATGATAGTCAGTAGGTGTTTTGCAACCGATCGATAAATGGAGTAAACAACAAATTCAAAAGCCTACTTTACTCACTGTTTGTACACAAGTAAAGGTGTCGTGAGCTGCGAACGGGATGGATTATGCCAATTGCTTCTGCTCACTTTTGTCCACTCTGGTTTAGGTTATTGATCTACGAAATGGAAGCCATCGCAGTTTGAAAGAGAAAAACGGTATACGAACACCGTGCAACTAAACTGCCACAGTATTAGTCGGTTATCTGAATTGACTTAGAAGGCGCATATTATCTTCTTGTCTGTCTATATGATTTCCCATGGTTTACAAAGGGGAGCAGATGGTTTTAATACATTGTGTTTTTCCCAACTAACAGCAGATTTCTTTCTGCACGTTCATTTGAACTGTCTGTCGAATTGTTTAAAGTACAATGTTTAAAGTACACTTTAAAGTACACCAAACATAATCTGCACTAGTGTCACACAACTGTAGATGGACGCGCGACAATGACGCATCAGAGCAAGGCACCGCCCACGCTATCCGTATAGTGTGATCCTATACTTTTGGACAAAACGATTGCCCAAATAGAGTGCAACGCATAGCCCGCATAGATTCAGAAGTCTTGTTATATGAAAACTACATTGTCTTAGTTCAGGTTAGCTATTGTTTTGCATATATGCACTAATCTGATGTTGTGAACCAAAAACGTGGATGGCACAAGGGTTATTTATTCAGGAAAGCAACATATAGGTTATGCGTTTTAACATGACAACACACAAAAACACTCATTTGTGTACGGTACTGGACACGGACGGTCACGGTTGCCACAGACGCCAATGTTCAATTCTTTTACGTTCCTTTACGTACCAAGGACCATTTCATGCGATGTCGCACTCTGATGTTTCTTCCTGTATTGTTCCTGCGGCTACCTCATCATCAAAATATATACTCTGGACTTTACTACTGAATAGTAGTGATGTGAGTAGTATCGTATGATCGCTCATCCTCACTACACTGGTAACCACTGTCACAGAAATGAAAATTTTCTCATTAGTGTAATCGTCTCCGTAGACATCGTTTAAGAGATCTTTAATGAAAATCGGCCATGTATTCAGTTATCAACTCTAATTTGCACCCAATGGGATCTACGGTTGCTCACCTGTCTTGGAAAACATCAACAGTGTTGTATTCGGACTGAATGTTCTCGTTTTTCAATACAACAGTCCACAGTGTACAAATTCACCTCTTCCAATTCACCGGGCAGTAGCTTGTGTGTGAACTGAGTTATCATCACTTTGTATTTTGAAAATGCTCATATCATTCATTCAACTTCCGGAAATGGTTTTGTCACTCAAACATTCAGCTTCCTCATTTCAATAGATTGCCGGTTTGTTGGTCAACAAACCGAACTCGATAGAAGTGTGTTGAATGATAGAGCGAAGTTTACAAAGAGTACGAGTAGCAAATGTTGCCCCCGTGAATGAACGCTGATCACCGGTATGGCTATAGCAATAACAAATTGTTCATGAGAATGCGACAGCTGCGATCGATTGTGCGTGATGTTCACCTTGAAACTGTTTATTCAGTTTGGACAGGTGGCTAGTCGTTTTGTGCACGTTCCTAAAAATATCGTCAACCTGAGCGTGGTCATTACAATTTGCACGTGGGTTTATGCGTGAAATTGTGTGGACTGAGCAGTGTAGATCACCTAATCCATTACTCACAAGCGAAAGTAGTTGAGCGTTCTCATATGATAATTCGGTCCTGCCTAATGTGAAGTCAGTGGCGTAGTGGTCAACACGGTTGCCTCATAAACAACGTGGCCGTGGTTCTAGTCCCGGCAGTGGCGAGGATATGCACTACTGACGAGCTGCTCTAATGAGAGCGAAACTCGAGTCTAGTAGTTCTGTTCGAAAGGGGCCGACTGGGAAGTCTATGAAAATGCGACAGTTACGATCGATTGTGGGTGATGCCCAATCTATCTACTAATCCATTTTTGTCCAAGAATGCGTCTGATTTCCCGCTTTTACATCACCGGAGCTCTACTGATTCGTGAATTCACAACGTGTTGTGATTACCATGCTGGTGGAATACTTGAAGTGTGGAAATACTTATTTTAACCATTCAGGACGTTTACCCTCCGTTTAACTTGACTTCCGAATTACACTGATGTACGCGCCTACAAGTCTGAACTCCCATAGCACAAGACTTGTGAACATTTTGAAACAATCTGGCAAAGTTAGTTACGACAAATAATCTCTAAACGAACTCACAGGTATCGTTCTGTCTAAAAGGGTGCCAGTAACAAGCTTAAAAATCCTTTACAACTTGCCAGTATACAGGGAATATTATATTTCACCGGAAATAGATATCATTAGGCAAATACAAGCTCATTTGTGTGCGTTCAGTGTCGAACTGGGCAGTATCCAACGCGATTGTTACTCAGGTTCCAATCATCCTTTCGTGAAATCCCATGGATATACAAGATGGCGGTCTAGCGTCTGTTATGTGTGAGCCAGATAGATAATCCACAGTGTCCATCCCAACATGAGATTGCACCAGTTGACATGATTTATTTTGTTCGTTATGGTGTCAGAAAAATTAATCTTTTGAAAAATATTTCACCAGTCTGCTGCTTTCTTTTCTTACAGTGAGATACTACACGAAAATGTTTTCTTTTTCCTACATGAAGCCAAAGTTCTATAGTTGCTAACCAGCTAGGTGGTTTTCTGACAATTGCTTTGTTAAATATCTATGCTACAGAAATGGTGTGGCCCCTCCTATTCGAAAAAGCAAATCACATCGTCAGTTAACTTGTGTTTACCTAGATCAGAATGGTGTGGAATCAGTGGCTAAACTATGAGAAATGAATTAGATGTTCTCAACTGTTCAACAATCTAATTCACTGTTGAAGACACTGCGTTATCATTCGCAGAAATTGTACATAGAATGATCATAGAAGCCATATCAAACTAAAATTGATCAGGATGAAAAACCATAATCATTTTCTGATGTGTAACTTACAATATTCGCATTCAAACTCATATATCCCTAAGTAATAAAAGGTGGAAAGGATGATAGTAAGCGGTACCAATTTGATGTCAAAGATATGAATATTTCATTCGTTCAGGTTTGAGGATACATGAATTCGGATGATTGGGCTATACACAATAAAAACTTACTCTTGTTGTTTGCTATGTAGAACCTTCTTTGTCCGTACAGTTATTGATTCACCTGAGGTACCTCACGCGCAAACGATGATTTAGTATTTAGGAATGGAGACAGTAACCCATAGGCTGACCAGTATAGATTGAGTTAGTCCCACAATTTTGAGGTCCGATGCTTATCGAAACGTATGATGTGAGCAAGTGTTCAGCTGTTTGGATTTAGCTAATGACTCATTGAAGAGGTGGGGCAATAAAAGCTGTATTGCGACTTTGATGTAAGTGATATCTGTCACATACTATGCTGTTCAATCGTATGAAATAAATAATCAAGTCTATTCATAAATTTGAGCGATCAACAGTTTCTATCATGTCAAGTTACATTGAGTAAAGTCTTCCGATCTATACAATGTCCAACTTTTACCGAATGTGGGAAACTGATAAAGAAGATTTGCGGCGAAAATAATGAATTAGTATGCTCGAATTCAACATACTGTTTCTTGGCTATTTTGGAATACTGATGTGTATTCAGGAATTTGGTTAATTTCAAGTTGAACATTACCCACAATTGATCGCAGCTGTCGCATCCCCATAGACTATCCAGTCGGCCCCTTTCGAAAAGAAGCACTAGACTCGAGTTTCGCTCTCATTTGAACAGCATGTCAGTAATGCATATCCTTGCCACTGCCGGGTTTAGAACTCTGACCACGCTTTTCATAAAGCAACCGTGGTTACCACTGCGCCATTGACCTCACGTTGGGCACGACCAAATTATCATATGTGAACACTCAACCACTTTCGCTTGTTGGTAATGATCAGGTTGCCCGATCGCCTCCAGAGGAGACAGTTACTGTCTGTTAACTCCAATCGATGACCTCTCGACTAGGACTTCCCTCCAAGTTGAAATCACATAAATGATTGACTTGTTGAGCGGTATTTTGATTACTGATGAGTAATAGGGGATTTTAGTTTTTATGCAGGTTGAACTTCATAATGTGAGGTCAGTAGCGCAGTGTTAAACAAGGTTGCTTCATGAAAGCGTGACCGAATTTCTAGTCCTGGTCGTAGCAAGGATATGCACTACTGAAGAGTTGCTCTAATGAGAGCAAAACTCGAGTCTAGTAGTTTTACTGTTCGAAAGGGGCCGACTGGGAATCATATGGGAATGCAAACGCGGCGATCAGTTGTGGGTGATGTTCAATCTATGGGTCAATATATGTTACTGCACAGACACTCTTGTAATCAAAATTAGCTTAGATTTGTCGAAGGAATGCACATGAACCTTGAATGGACTGACAATCACTAAGATGTCTGGAAATTTGTAACCTCCATGAATATTTCCTCGTTATTATTGTTCGCTTCAATCTAAACGCAAGAGATGTCAATCCGTTAACATAGCAGATGTGATAACCGCGTTTGAGCATGTTGTTTCTGTCGCTGGTTCGAATCCAGCCGAAGTCCAGACTTTTTTTAACTGGATCTCTTTTTACCTGTCAGATCTGCCAAACTAATTATCACTAACATGAAACAGTTACATCAGCTTCCACCAGTCTTGCGTTATTGACTTTGGAGATGACAATTTTTGACCATTTTTTTAGTTAAAAGTGTCTCATAAGTTGGTTGGATTTTCGGCGTTCCCCACAACCATAAGTATTTGTTATTTTTCACTCGATAATACTTGCTGCATCTTGATTAAACTGTGTGTGGTTCGTTGCAGGTTTCAGCTGGAAGCACAAGTTTGAGTTTTACTAGTGTTATTATCCAAGAACGCGGATGGCACAAGGGTTGTTTATTCAACAAAGCATACATGGGTTAGGCAATTAAACAAGACCTGAAACAAAACCACTCATTTGCACGCGGTATTCGGACCCAGACCGTCTCGGTTGCCGCAGACGTCAATGCTCAGTTCCATTAAGTAGCAGGGACCATTATGGACGGTGCTGCACTCTGATGTTCTTTCCTGCATTTTCCCTGCGGCTTGCAGGATGTCAAAATATATGCTCCGGTCCTACTACTGAATAGCAGTGGTATGAGTAGTATGTTATAATCGCTCAACTTCACTGCGCTAGCATTCATACGTGTACATGAGTGTTACCCATATTACCAAAGCGTATAGAAAGAAGGCAAACTGACTATCATGCAAGGCATAATCGTTTTTGTTACTTGCTGGGACACCAAGCCGAGAAAGCCAGGACACTGGAGGTCCGAATGGCACTAAACTGTCTAAAATTATTAGAAAACGATAACAGGTATATAGAGAAATAACAATATTTTCGATTGCTTTCGAATGACAAGCGTTTTGCGGTCTGATTGGTCCGTTCGACGTTACATGCACACCACCTTGCCTTTGGTAATCTGTTTGTGTAACTTTAGTACGTGTTCAGACAACTGATTTTAATCTCCACCTCCTACGAACAAATTGGATGCAACGGCTGATCGCCATTTTTGTGTGGTTGGTATCGATCGACCACAATTCCGCCTGCAACAACCTGTACATGATCTCTGATTGGCTGGACCTTCTCCATTCGGAATAATTGCTCCAGTCCTATATCATTACAGTTGTCACCGCAAACAGCCTTTCTCAATTCGACTGACTTCACCAAAGTTACTGCAAGTTCTGAGGAATCTTCTTCTGAATAACGGTGGACCATTAAAAGATGCCGATGCATATCAGATGACGGAAACGAAATGATTCCGTTTAAATTGAGCAAGCTAATAACTTCGTGGAAATACAAAAGTAGCAGTCAATGATGAGTTAAACCTGTAACATATACCGAAAGAATGTTCAACTCTTGGGATTCACAATACGGACAATTTCAATAATTTCAAGTTAGACACTATCCACATTTAATCGCAGCCTTCACATTCTGATGAGCCTTTCGGCTGGCCCATTTCTAAAGAAAGCATTAGACTCAAGTTTCGTTTTCAGAATTCATCAGTAATGCATATCCTAGTCCTTATCTAGATCCCCGAACTTCTATTAAAAACTTGAAACATGCTCAGGCGAGTCACTAAAGTCAGTAACTTCAACCTAATTGAGAAGCCCTGATAACGGGGTTATCAATTGGAATGAACAAGGCGATTCTGTTTATTTTCCTCTTGAAATAATCGGGCAAGCTGAACACCACTCACAAAATGTTGTGATTATATATGACTGATCGGCCACGCCTGGTGTGAGGGTGCTGACTTTGTGGTCAACACGTTAGTTCCATAAGCACGAGAGGTAGAGGACAAATTCCGGATTGGGCAAGGATATACACTACTGATGAGCTCTACTTAGAACCAGATTCGAGTCTAGTGTTTCCGTACGAAATGATCCAACCGAAGGACTTACCTGAATACGGGGATAACGATCAATTGTGAATAGTGTTCAGTATGAAATGACCTAAATTTCCGAAGTTCTATTAAATCGTAATCTTGGTCATCATATATGCAATCCCTGATTGACAACTGTGACAAACTCACATCTGTAAACCGTAACTGCTATATATGGTGTTTCTCACATGGCACACAACAAAAGTAGCTTCATCAGTAGTTTGACTTTTCCGTTAGAAAAGCAATGTTTGATTATTTTGCTGAGATATGATTTACAGCATCCAGAAGCAACAATTTTGATTTCCGTTCAATGTGGACCTAACATATATGGCTTTGACATAAAGGAGCTATCTAACAACACACTTTCATTGTACTTACACATTGAATAGTGCTCACTTTTGAGCAAAACCTTCTAAGTTAGATGAAAGTAATACCTCTCTTTTCGAAAAAAAACTAAATTCGGAGAAGTACAAAAGCAGTTTTACTTTTTCCAATAAAATTCCCCACATATTACTGTCACAATTATTGAAACAGTCAAATCAGTCTGGAGTTTCATGCAAATGTGCCCAAGATGACGACAACAAACCACAACGGAAAGCAAGCAGTGATATTCACCTTGGACCTAAGCCACAAAACAAATCTATTCAGTCGATACCAAAACGTTGTTCTTACAACATGTTGTAAATGCTCGGGAAAATACACTAGATGAACTACGGGGTAAAAGAACACTTGATAGAGCTCGTCTTGAGATAAACAAAATATGAACATTGACCCTGATGTATTACGCAACTGACCACGCTAATTAGTCCAAAGACGAATCACAAAATGACTGCAGAGTCATTTGTTTTTTATCTCCAAAATATGTTTTGAAAGGAGACAAGTATGTGGTGCATGGTGATCTATAAAGTTTATCGAACCGGAAGGCCGGAGGATAGTTATCAGAAACAGTAATCAAGGTCACCAAGCAATCAATTAGCGTGTCACAAGGTCAAATATAGAGAAGATTGCGTCTTCACTGTTCTAGGAATTTCTGTCCATTATGACTGGACAAAACCGCCGTCTCTGAGGGTGCGTTTTTGAGGGGGGGTTTAGGGTGCAAAATAGGAATTTTCGACATAACGGTGAGTGACGCGTAGTCAAATCAGATTCCAAAAATGAAAACAAATTAGATGAGTAGCTACTGTGTAGGTGTAATGAAGGTGAACAATCATCACACGTGGTTGAACGATGTTCTCTGGCCTTAGCGCAGTCAGTAAAATCGCCGCTTAAGTGTTAGTCAAACAGCACTCTGAACTACAACTGATTTCCAGCTTAGCATGAACTGTCATCATATCAATCGCTCCTGTTACCGAGTTTCTCTTCTCAGACATAAAACAATTGGCGACAAGTTTATTCAAGTACGGCTTTTTTTGACAAGTAGGCAAAATCTTTACCAGTGTTCACGTCTTCCGCTTTTGTAGCACACGTAGTCTTCACCTAGAAAGTCCCCAATCCCTTTTCCATTGCACTTCGAAGGTTGCTGAGTTCACCTGGTTCGTTTGCCTTCAACTCATTGACTATCAGGGGTTTTTTTGTCGGCAATTATCGAGCCGTATAAGCCAATTCCTTCCACTGCATCGGACGGTAGACCAGAACGGTTTCGAGTCAATCTCGAACTACTGGTGGCATTTCATTCAAGAATTGATCAACCAACATGCGTTGTTCTGGATCCTGGTCCACCTGAGGCAGGGTTCATAACAGCGGTGCCCGCAGTGACACAGCGTAAACGAGAGCGTCGCCTACTGGTACAAGCTAGTCGCCCCATAAACCACCGCACTGTCTCCTGGCAGTCGGCGGGGCTGCTGAACCCGGCGACCTGCACCTCCTTCTTGGCAGCACACTCCAACCTCCTGCCTCCAACTCATACTGCCCTCAGAAGCATCCGCAAGGTCATGAGGTTTATTTGGTTGGTCCTGACTCCAATTACCTTAAGCACGTCTTCGAGATTTTCTAAGAAGCTTCGGACACTACTGTTCTCGGACGGCTGTTTTCAAAGAATATTCGTCCTTAGTATCCCGCTCACGGCACCAGCTGTTGTGGGCCAAGAAGGCGGATAGCACAAAGATTTAGAAAAACAACACATGGCTTCAACATTACCTTGGACACAAACACTCGTTTGTACATGACACTAATCCCGAGAAGTCACGGCTGCTAATATCAAGTTCGTGTATAGAAAACACCAATTCTTGCCAGAGTACGCTTTAATGTTACATTTTCCGCCGGCTGCTTCAACAAATAAAAATTATATGCCTCCGTTTGACTACTGACGAGTAGCATAGTGTGATAGGTAATAATCACCACTGGCAACGAAGCACTAAATGAGGTAATGTTCACAACCAACCCTAATTATTCATGTTTACAGTTGTTTAATGGACCGGGGTTACAATCGTCAACAAACTGTTGGTTAAGATTAGAGAATAATGTATTTTGACGGTGCTTACATGTGAATTAACTGCCTATAAACCAGCCAATAGAAATGGCACAAGCGACGGAAGGTGAGGCACAAATCGGTAGACACTCATGCAGTGTAGTGACCTGGATACTCAGGTCAGTACACAAAGCGAACAAAGTGTATTGTCTGAACTATAAAGGTCACCAGGGGATGCACAGTAATCATTGTTTGGATTGGGCTTATTACAAAACACATAGGGATTACGAAGGTCGCCATGAGGATTTTCTATTCAAGCATAGAAGCCCAAAGAAAGGGATATAAAGGGTAAATTAGTCACGGGATCTCTGTAAACTGGATGACAGCTGTAAACTTGTCTTCTTTTGGGGGGAAAAATTTCGAAGTGATGTTCGAGATGGGCTGACTAAAATATACGCAAATTATAAGACCTACTTAATTTTAGTCGTGCACAACAGTAAAATGCGAGTTATATAGAAAAAGGTACAACTAGATTGGGATGCTCTGCTACAAAGGACATTGCAAAAATACCAAATATCCAGGGTGTTAATTAGGCGGGATCGGAGCGTATTTCCATATGGATTCTGTGTGGTGAATGTAACATACAAGTCGTCCATCTTAAACAGTCCGTTACACTTGCGGACCAACATTGGAGAAACGTGGAGACACCGGGGAACAGCATTCTTCCAAAGTAGGGGTTCCAGCAACAGTCCTGTAACAGAAAACAGCAAGAAACAAGCATGAGCCAAAGGCCTAATAAGCTCTGCATACGACTTACTCAAACGAAGACTAAAGCGACGCCAACATTACAGCAGTACTCTCCGTTATACAACTCAAATTCACTCGTCAGGTAAGAGGTGGATATCACAGTGAGTAGATAAACTAGGGTTAAAGATAGCATACAAATCAATAAAATAGAGGTCAAGGAACTTTCATAGTCTGTCATTAAGCACTTGAATAATACTAATGTTCGTTGGTGCAAAATCGACAATCTGGGTGGTGGACAGAGTGATAACGTCAACTGCTTCGTGCAAATGGATTTTCATATTTCAAAACAAATAATTAGTGTGATGAACGTCAAAGTCTCTTCGCAAAAGGAGTCATTAAATGCGACCCAGAACTGCTGTCCGTGGTAGTAGCTAAGGTGGAGGGCAATGGAAGAAGAGCAGTACTTTCAATCTTCTCCTGGTTTTTTCTTAAGATGACCAGAGAACTTTGGCACTAACTTATGAATGTGGTTGAATGCTTTTCAGTTATATTTATTTGATCACACTCGTCACAAGAACGTATGCGTTGAAGTACCAGTCCTATTGCAGACGCGAAAACACACTGCTGATTGGCCGTAACAGATCACTGAATGTCTGTCTTGCTATCTGTCATTAGAAAAGCATTTACGACGAAATATGAATGATATTTAATTTTTAACTTACGATTACTGGATGAGGATCTCATCAAAAGTTTGTGATAGATAATCAATACGTCACTTGCGATGCTGGACGAGACAATGTGATATCGAATGACGTACACACTGTCAAAGCCATTCTGGCCAGATAATTAACGTGTTCTCACTTCATATCATCTTTCCTACTGCTTTCATGTCTACGGTAGCCTAGAAATATATCTCTTAAACGACCACACTGAAAGGCCACATTGGAAAGCGAGCAACGCCGGTTTCTCAACGAAAACAAACTCTCTGATGGCCTAAAAGAAGGGTGCTCACAACAAACCAATAACTTACAAGTCAACTGTCATGTTACCTGCTGTCTCTACATTCTTGAAAAGCACAACTGGCAACCCGTTATCAGTATACTGTACACGCTGCACATTACCGTCTGATAACTAATACGGATTCTGAAACGGTTTCTGATGTCAAACTAACCTGTTTGAAGTTAGGGAACAATGATCTAAAGCGAATTGCTGTGACTGGATCTACTGCCTACAATCGCGTAAACAGAACGGAATAACGGTCAATGGAACGGCGGACAACAACACGGAGTATACGCGGTCAGTTAGTCTCTTCCCATTCAACCCATCCATCCAAGGCTACCACGTGAAAATAGGGAGGAGACTTGTCTTCGAACAGAGCTTCTTTATGTCGTTCAGTCCGAAGACAACATGGTCGCAAACACCTTCAGAGTTATAGGGTTTACGACTAACAACAAAGCAAGATGAAAAGGAATGGACCAGACACAAGTCTAGACAGTACAGTCTAAGCGTGTAGTGGAGATGACAACAACAGTTGTCACGACGGCTGAGGACGGTCGTGGATACCGGAGAAGTGCACGACTATGGCAACAGTGAAGGTCACTCACAAATGTAATTTGTTAATCTTCTGGTCACACAACATTTTCAGGGAACTGGCGACTTTCCCTACACAAATGCTGGATGTTATATTTCTGGTTTACCCAAAATTGTTCGACGGAGTTAACCACAATAATGTTTGGGACATTTCACGAGTGAAGTTAAGATGAACGATTGCAAAATGCTACTCGTCAGTAGTCACACGCGGGCCGATTATTTTCGTATTGAAGCAACCGGGGGAAAATATGCGATGGAACATCGGAGTGCACTCTGGTATGAAATGGTGTTTTCCATACATGAAATCGGCGTTGGTAGCCGTGGCGTCCATGGATTAGTGTTATGTGCAAATGTGTTTGTGTTTGAGGTGGTGTTGAAGCACATCCTGTGTGCTGTTTTCCAGAATAAACAATCTTTGTGACATCCGCACTTTTGGGTAAAAAAACTAGTACATTGTTTGTAAATCCTCTATGAGTCAACCTAGAAATGGCTATTTTGTTTCTAGGGTTAATAGCTCTCTTTCGGACAAACTTTACTGTTCCCATCATTGACCTTGAGACATCACTACTTGTAGGTTTCCGTTGGATTAGTGTACACTGACCACGTGGGAATGCAACAACTAGTAAATGATATTGCTGCCTTGAAAAAACTTTTAAGCAATCGCGACCGTTTGCACCGTTGGACCTTAAAGTATCAGCTTTCGTTTAGCTCCTTTAGATCTGAAGTGGTACACAATTGCCAATTTTCGTATATGAAGTACTTTTCCACGGCAGTAAGTTAGATACTGTCATCCTTCAGTAACATCTAGGAGGAGACCAATCCACTTTTTAACCGTATCTCGATAACTGAAAGATCTAGCGCAATAGTTTTTGATGCAAACCTGATCGTTTGAGGCTTTTCGATTGGAAATCTTTCCGTTGGTATTAAGCTCACTAGTAGACACTCGAGTTGAGATAAATATTCAAGCTTAGCGTCCACACCTATTTAAATGACGGGCAAAGAACGGAGCCTCACACATTTTCTTGTCCAAAAAAAAACCCTACTTGAATTAAGTCATTCTTCCAAGCCCTATCGACTTGCAAACACAGATCGCTACATTTACCGTTACATGATCTGATGTCCGTTCAAGTTATTAGTCAAAATAACTATTTCAAGGTTGCCGGTCACAACTGTAACACCAGAGATGTAGCCGGAAGTATAGATAACATCATTCGATTGTTGGGGGTATGCATAATGTGGAACACCCTGTCTGAATATACCACCAATATATGTTGTCATCATATATCTCATCAATATATGACCTCAAGCAAAGACACTATGTGCACAATCGCGATGCTGTTGGGGATTTCCAAAGATGGTGAATACCTCGGCAGTCTTAATTCAGGTTGCAACCTGTAATGCCTGTGCTGACAACTACTTACCAGCTGAAGTACGATTGAATCATGTTTAACTGGTGATGTCCGGTTGCATGTTACAATTTCACAGAAACTTTCTATATTTCCGATTCACAGTGGCCTTTCTTTATCTGAAAGGAACACATATTCTTTCTCGGTTTGCTTTAACATCTATGATTTCTGTCCAACACACAATCTGGTGTGTGAAAACATTCTAGCCCCAGAGGAGGTTAAAATTGGTCTTGCAATCATTTCGGTATCAGTTGCTTGTGATCTGTTATTGAACTCCTATTCGACTATAGCTCAAAGTTATGTTTTAGTTTAATTTCGATCTAAACAGAAATATGGTAAACCGTCCCATGACGCAACCATCTTCCTGATCCACTAAGGTGCACGATCAAGCTCCCACATGTAAGTCTCTTTATACAATGTGGTTTGGGGTGAAAAGGAACTGGGGTCTTGACAGAGGCCATCAGCATTCCATTGATGATGTTTGTTAGGTTGCGCCGGGTGTGGGTGATCTTGACAGACCGGTGATAGAGTCACCTTTGATGAACAATTGGCGAAAGATGTCAAGTTTTGGATCAGCCAACGATTTCTGCCATTACGATGGTCTAAGCAAGTTGGTCGCAAGCTTTGATTAACGTGTGGAATGTTGTAATGCTGTTTTTTTTACTGCCTATCCTTGTTACCTCATGATCACAATCGCATTGTATCACAGTACTTACTTGAACTGATGTAGGTAAGAGAGTTTGGGAGGCATACCGTGTATTACTGTCAAACTATTCAGTAACGCCATACACTGATTCATCGATCTGATGTGTCGTGACTTACCCATGTAATGGCGCATCCATTCCATTTAAGCCCTAAGCACTTGCTAATCAGTGAGACACATCCCATCTAAGCTGTCAACTTGCTTCATCATGCAGACCAGTTTTGTAACATACGTCGGTGCCTCCCCCATAGGAGGGTTTCATACCAATAATGTCGTAGACTTTTTCATTAAACCAATGCAATTCGTAAACGACAAATATGGGACAGCTAGCATATCTCATGTGTTACAACGAGACACAACGACTAACAAGTCAAACCATGGATAGGCCGAATGCGTTTATTACGGAATGTTGGTTATCGGCCAGGATGGGTCAACAGAAACTTTGAAATGTAATGTGAGAAGAAAATCACCACTGAATATTAAACTCTAAATCAGTTGATTCATAGGTTTCCGAGTTGGTCCATTACGTGCTACTTTATCGATTTGGGATCACCTACTCAGCCCATTTGTGTTGTGTGCACAATTTGCTAGATTACAATATAAAAGTCATTTCAGGTGCTACATTGCTTGTTAGCTCAATGTACCCTATTCAGTCGTTTATCGCTAAGTCATGTGGCAGATAAACTAGCGAGTTAAACTTTTTTTTAAAATGTTAAGCCAGTTTTATTAAAGTGGACAAATGATGGAGTGGGCCAGTGTCAATCCTGAGATCAGTGCAATGTCTTTAGAAAGTCTATTTGCAACGTGGTTCACATTTTCAATGCACAGCTAGAGAACAAGAGAAATTCACAGAGGTTTCAGTGTTACGGTGATACTGTGGTGGACTGTCAGGCAGGAAGGGCGAGCATTCCAACTCTCGGCGGAACACCTCAACACAGGGGGGTGCGTTCAAAACCCCACAACGAACGGATGGAGGACAGCGTGGGCGACCGGATGAGTGATCGCTCGACCGGATCGGACCAACGGGCGAGACGTGGCAGCCGAAATAGGATGGATGACCAAATTGAAGGCGTGATTATTCCAACACTCTCAGGAATATCTCGACACAGCTGTGGAGTACTTTCAAAGCCTACAGTAGATAGACGGAGGACAGCACGAGCGACCGGACAAGCCATCGCTCAACGAAATCGGATCAACGGACGAGGAATAGCAGGCAGAAAACCCCCGGATAGAAGACGCCAATCACACACCTAAACCGGGTAAAAGTGCACACGACGTGTGGGCGGAAACCGGGGGGCGTTGTGGACTGGAATTGTGATTCAAAGTCGCGAGCGCGCGTGTGGCATGGTAACTAGCGAGTTGAGCAATAAAGATTGTGCTTTACTGGACGCCTTTTCGCTACAACACCTATCCTTTAGCAATGCTTTTTGGTGATGCTTTGGATGTACTCGGCTTAAACTTATCCATGTTTCCAGTGCAGTATGACAAGAAACGGCACTGCCGAGCTTCAGTAAACAGATAGTTTAAAGATACATCAAACATGAGACAATGTAGCAGTACAAAAATGGACATTCTGTATGCGATCTAGTAAATCTGGCAACACTGCATCCGTTTTTAGGTTAATTTATTGATTATTTAAAAAAAACCTATCAGTTTCATTCTGCACTGCATAACAAGGTTTACAAGTTAATTTTACATTTTTGATATTTATGAAATTTTGGGCTATCATTCAGAAAAATGATCCACTTTGCACAAATAAAAAACACTGCCCCGAATAATTTCATTGAACCGGAATAGATGGTTCAAAATACCACTGACGTTTGATTGTACAGCCTTTTATTGTTATTTCCATATTCCGCTTTATTTTAAATTCATAATTTAGTATAATAAACTATCTAGTCATACTGCTATTCATTTGCACTTCACTAAGACGGATTCCATTCTACCTAACCCAATTAGCACTGATTATTTAAAACTTGCCTCGTTTGTGATCATAGCAACAACGAAGTCGTGTTTGTGTTTTATTCAGTCGCCCTGTCCTTCGTTCCAATTTTAATCAATAAATTCTTTGTTATTGCTTAATTCGCCATAGTCATACCAGCCTAAGCTCATAACTGATCACAACCGGGTCTAGTTTGTGGAAAGCTTCTTTCGGCAGAATTCAAACACAACCGGTGTCTATTCATTTGCGGATTAAATGAGAAATTGAACCCTGACGTTTGTGTTAGCTGTGATTGTCTGTTGCATTTTTTCATTGCTCCGTCTGCGTAAGTTAAGTTCAGATTGTCCCACATTTATCGAACATTTGGATACATTTAAACTTTGAATGTTTGCTTCCCAAGGCACATAACGTACATTCACGTCCTGAATTGACTCAGTTCAATCGCTCATGTCTGACAACCCACAATATGGGTGGACGCGCAGTACGAGCGGATCTGACATGAAGGCCTTGCAACTATTCCGACTAGTCCGAACAGTCGATCGATCGATACAGCGGTGTTATTGACTTGTGATCAGTGTCCGATCTAGTGGTTCAGAGCTGAAAATGGGCCAATCAGACGTCCATATTAGACGGTCAGTAAATCTGAATGCTCAGTATACACTTAATGCGATCTAGAATGGATTTTTTTAAATCGGGATCATGTGAGGGGTGCAAAACAGATGATTCCAATTCCCACCCCCACAATCCTGAATAGTTTATGACTATGAACAAAGACTGAGCCGACAGTTCCGGTGCACAATACACAAGTAAAAGTTCACATGAAAGAAGACAATATCAAAACACTGCACAAAACATAGAAAACATCGATTGAAATGTGCAAAGGGGCGTGTGCACCGCTATAGTGCACAGGCCCGGTAGCCGAAGCGCGTAATAGATCTTGTGCACTTGGCTCGGCGTGCACAAATCGGTGATTGATTCGACTGTGCAACAGACGAAGCATCGTGCCTACAATTATCGCTTTGGCCTACGAAATAAAATCGTCTCTCCCTCTCACTAACCACTAGGTCTTGTCGAACTACGGATGTGCGACCACACGCACGACGCATAAATTCGATTAAACATTAAAATAGACACACGAATCCAGACACAGGCGTACTATGAGATGGTTGTTAACATGTATCACGTTTAGTGTGCATGTGGGTGACAGGGCTGATGGGCGTTCAAATAAGTCCCTTCAAAATGTATGATGGAATAAGTAGTGTGTCCATTAGTCAGAATTCACGGGAAGCGCACAGCCAATTTATTCGAAAGACGGACGTTCAAATCATGAACCGACTAGAAGAATCAGCACAGCCTGGGAACATTGTGAGGCACGTGAATTAGGGCTTGTTTGGGAGAGTGACGACTAAGGCAACCGATCTTTCAGACCAAAGACAATAAACCTACAAGGGGCATTAAAAGCGCGTAAACTGGTGACGCAACCAAAAGTCAACAGTTGACCTTTAACCCAAGGATCAGATTGGAGTTCTTTTGTTATAGAACGTGAAGGAAATACACCGTTATATTACGTTCTACGTTTCACTACACTGTTTGCGCTTTTTCACAAAATTAAGCGATTTAACTATTTTTGTACACGAGTTCGAAACTGAAAGCCCAAACCATTCGGATCCAACTGGTTTGTCTGCTTCGACATCCAGTGGGCTTTCACTGAACCGGAATGCAGATATTGGAAACAGCATGTAACGCTACTGTTGGAAATTACAAGTCGCAAGAACACAGCGAGATTACGGATTTAACAATCATAAATAAATGGAGATCTAGTAACATTTCAAAACAGTCCTTACAAATGCAACTAAGGACCTTAGACAGAAGATAATTCCAGTGTTCCTAACCTTCCACGCAAAAAACAGTTGCCTAAGAAGGGTTCAATACATGATCCTGTGAAGTTTCTTGTCATGATATATTCGTCTGCTATCAGTCACTAAATTAAAGAATTGTTGCATGAGTTCTATGCCAAAGAAAATTTTGTAAGCACTATGTAGCCACACGGTTTTGGAAATGCAAGGAATTTCATGACGTTGCGCTGTTGCCACTGTGTCGGAGTTAGTCTTGAGTTAACAGTGCTCAACAGTGGCGTTGGTGGATTCCAGCGTGAACTGTTCGAGAAATCCTACTGGGGCAGTCGATCCCCTGGATCCTTTGATGGATCCCATATGAGACAGTGGGACGGGTGGGTAACCGAGTCCAAATGTAAAATTTCCGAGCTCCTGACGTGGCTTCGTGACACAGCTGGTAGAGCGCTTGCCACGTTGAGGCATGGTGTTTCTGTCGCTGGTTCGAATCCAGCCGAAGCCCTTACTTCTCACAGTTGGGTCTCATCTAAAATCCCAAATCTGCCACACTACTCAATTATAAGCTCATTCCTCTGGCTCATAGATTAAGCGATTAAAGTTACTTATAAAACATACACGCCCAGTAAATTTTGGATTGGCTGAAAGAGAGAAATGTCATGAGTTACTGAACAAAGAATATCAAGGTACACACGATTACAATCTCCGGCTCCTGATGCAAGCAATCAGATATCTTTCAGTGGATTGCCAAGAACACTATTTCATGATCGTCTAATTAATGAAAAATAGTATTTTCCGTGTCACAGAAAAGTATTATTGCAACGAACTGTACATTTGGGCATGCGCCAGTCTAGGCTTTATACTGAAACCGACGTTGAAATATTCTTATGTAACGGCAATTTCCATAAGCATCTTTCAAGTCAATCAAAGTAGCAATTTAAAAATGAATACTGAACGAACTGACCAATTTTCTCCTCAAAACTTTTATGAACGTTTACGGTCGCAAGTATGTTCGTCCTAGATGCATTTTTGCTGTTAAACATCACAAGCGTGATAATTTTTGCTATGTCCAACCAGTCCCTTCAAAACATGAAAAATTGTTTTACGGAACACTCTCTTCCGATTCCCAGTTTTCTGCTTCTTTTGTAATTTTCCTAGTAAACGTCAACTTATTTTATCAGTCACTGAATTGAACTGTTATGTGTCCTTCCTGTTGGAGACGTTTCATTACGAAGGTTTACGTTAGACGTTTAAAGACTTGCTGTTGTAAACCCTCGAAAGAATACACTGGTTCGTTTACGATCTCGTAAAGCGCTTGATAGAAGTCGGATTCTCTTCCTCGTACAAATTAACACAGAAACTCTTGGTCCCTAGAATAACGCGACCGGTCCCGTTAATTGCTCTCAAGATAAACCAAAATATAGGTCGAAAAACAACTTTGTTCCGTTCCAACAACGTGGGTGACAAGGAGAAGAATACGAAGTGTGTATATAGGGCATATCAACCTACAAACATTCTCAGATCAGGAAATTGTAGTACAGTTACCAACAATTTTGGTTAAGGTCACTGTTGTATTCAAGAACGACGGAAAATACCAGTAGTAAGTAAGCTTTATTAAAGCTACCGTTTCATGTAACGTTACGGAAAACTGTCAGTCCACACGGTCCAGGCAGCCGA
>JTDE01014755.1:0-22900 GCA_014338405.1 Paragonimus skrjabini miyazakii | reverse complement strand
ACAACAACTGTATTTAAAGGTTTCGGTTGGCCTTGGGCGTAGGTCACTGAATGGACCAATCAGAGGCCAGCGTAAATTCTCGGATGTTCGAGAAATCTGGCGGGCTTTCAAAGTCCTAGATAATCAAGAAATTTTTGGGAAAAGTGTCCTATCCCAACAGATTCAGCAACTGTTTCGAAATACAAACGTGGGATTCGTGTGTTCAGATGCTTTTGGACTTGATGACTGGCGAATGTGGTCATTCTGTAAAGAATGTTGTTCACGTACATGTCAACATCTACAACGTCACGACAATCGCGTCCGTAATCGTCTGCATTTCGACTTCTCGCATGAGACACTCGCTGTGAATCCACATGGTTTGAATGGTGGTAGCCAAGCCATCCCTGGCATTCGTCCTTTTCTTCAATCGTCCTTTCGCGTTCTCGAGACGATTATTAGTGAGGTTTCCGAATTTGAAAACATTACCTGGTGCAAGAATAGCCCGCCTTGGCTCGATGTAAAGTCAGTTGCTAAGCAAGTAATTCATGAACTTCTTATCTGTTCGGCCAATTATGCGTGAGTCACGGTTGAACCTATAACGTAGACTGTGTGACCATGGAACTTAAGTTCATTATCTGCTGTGGCCATTCGATGAAAGAGATGCCGGCTGCGACAGGGATTTGACTATTAGTGATCATGACAAAAAAATTTCATTCATTTACATGCTCTCGGACGGCGTCACACGGATGGAAGTAATACAGCGAGTAGATAAAGAGCAAATTGTTGACCTATAAGTTCAACGCGAGAGTAAACAGATACAAATACGAAACGTTAACGGAGCGGAGCGACAAGCGTGCACGCAGCGGGGTCGTACGTTCGAGTGCGCCGGGTAGTTGTCGGTATCTCTACTCGTTCAAACAAATGTTTAAGTACATACAACAGTTGGGAACAAAAAGAGTACCAATGGCACTCGTGAGTTTAACATAGTTGACAATAAAAAATAGGGTCGCTGCAGATTACAAACTAAGCAAGCTGGTTTAGAGAACACGGTTTTCGAACAGCTTAGCTGGACTGCTCCCAATTGTTGAATGATCAGAATTTCGGTGCTGCATGAAGGAGTTATTCACACCATTCTCCAGTTCCTCATAATTAGATGGGTTGATAAAATTGATTGTACTTTTCGGAATCCGAACAAAATTCTCGGCGGCACCGTTAGATTGGGGATGTCTTTGTGCAGTCAGCAGATGTCGACATCCTACTTTTTTCAGTCAGTCTTCATACTTCTGCGCAGTGAAATGAGTGCCATTGTCATTGCTCAGCACACATGGTACTCCTTCCTGAATGAACGTTTACCCCAACGCCATCAGATTAATGTTTGCGGTTGCTGACAACGTATAATAAACTTCCGGCCAACGTGAATATGAATCAAGGATAATCAAAGCATAGTATTTATCCAGGAATGGACCACAATAATCAGCATGTATTCGTTGCCAGGCTTCACAAGTCATTGGTCAAGGTGTCCATTTTGGTGGTTGCGATTGCATTTTGTGTACACAATGAGCACACCCTTTAGGAGTGTTACATAAATCAGCATTCAATTCTGGACACCAACAGCTCAGATGGGCCAATGGTTTCATCTTTTCAATTCCCAAATGACCGGAGTGTAAGTCATCTAGTACTGCGGATCGGAATGTGAAGGGGCTAACACTTCTATCACCAAGACACAATAATTCATCGGAAGTAACACACAGTTCACCTCGGCGTTTGTAGAATTCAGAATTTCAGTTGGATAGGAATCCATCTTATGAAGTAACAAATGTCCGCGACGCCAAATGTGATGGTTCCAGAAATACAGGATTGAAGTAGTTAACTTAGCTCAACGCAGTAGTAATAACAACCGAACTAAGCAAAGCAGACAATTTGTCTCTCGAGCGCAATTGTACAGCCTATTGTCAACAATGTATTAAAACGATACTAATGAGAAATAGATTTAGCGACAATCATCACGTTACCTCTCTATTATTTTGAACAGTTCCGCTCATTCTGATTGGATAAAACCGTTTTCTCGAGGCACGAGGCGATTTTGGAAGAAAACGACTTTCTAACACTACACCACCTCAAAAGTAATGAGCACACAAATTACTTAGCACTATTAAATGTGAAAATGTTTTCTTTATAGAAGCAATAAGGCGCTAATTTGTATTTTACATACATTCACCAAGTAGAACATGTTGTATTCATTCTGTTCTGTCACTTTTATTTCCTGTATTGAATGGATATATGAAAACACGGCAGAGTAAGCAACAGATTGTTACTACGATTTCTTTTACAGATGTATCTCATCGCGCAACTCACACTTTGCGATTCCAGCACTGCCATACGTGGTGACGAGATGGTACAAGAAACACGTCCACTTCCTACAGCGGTTTCATTTAACGTCGTTAAGACTTACGGTCAGGTGGGGATGTTCTATACTGTGCATTCACTACAAAATCTCCTCACGGGGATTTTGGTGCGTAGCCTCTTAGATAGCTTCACAATTGTGTATATTCCATTAGTATAGATTTGACTGGGAAAACATGCTGATATGTACACCACATCGGAGCCCTTGTGGCGACCTTATGTTTATTGCTAACTGTGTTGGAGCTACAGTTGCCATTTGTACTCCTTTAGCTTCCAACTTTTGTGTGCTTAAACATTTGTTTGAATCAGTTTGGATACCGAGAAGTATCCCGTGCAGTCGAACGTACGACCTCGCTGCGTGCACGCTTGTCGTTCCGCTGTGTTACCGCTTCGTTTTGTTATTCTTTCGCTCTCACGTTGACCTCGCAGGTCAGCAATATACTCCTTGTTTACTCATTGCGTTATTTCTAGGCAACCGGCTTTGTTCCGCTCGATTCTATATCTTAAAGTCAGTGGGATTCCAACGGTTAGGGCTCTTGTTTATTCGCAATTTTCAGGCACCACCGTGCCAGGGGTTTGTTTTTTAACGATAGAGTTTAAAAAGAAGTAAAATATATGGACATCCTATAGGGTGTCAACATAATATTCTTGTTGACTTTACTGAAGTAGCATATTGTCATATTTTCAATATTAACTGAGATATTCCATTTTCAGTTATATTCTGAGGACTTGTATAATGATCGATAGTTGTACAATTTCTCTTTGGATTTTGATGGTCATCCAGTTAACACAGACTAATAAGCGTTTGATTTAATTGATCAGCGTAATATTCTCGTTGACTTTATTGAAGTGGCATATTGTCGTGTTTCCAATAGTAACTAAGATATTCCATTTTCAGTTGGGATCGGAATGTCAAACGGATGTCAAAATGTTCATCGATGCATACAGAACGTGAAGCACGAAGTGACCAAAGAGAGAACAGAAATAACAATTACCGGAAATTACCTGAATCTTTAAAATTGGTGTACAGTTCGTGTTTCCTCATTACACGTTTATTACTCAAAACCGTTTGTTTTAAAATTTTACCGCTGTGCGAAGGCGTGATTTCGTTGGGAATTAGCTTGAAAATAAGACTTGCTCGTTATTCAGAGCTTTAAGAACGTTAGCCGACAACCGTTCGTAACGAAATAAGGGTTAGGAAAATTGTTCCCGTCGACCGACTCATGAGTGACTAAAAAGTGTTCAGTTGTTACACTCATGAGTCACTCATGAGTCGAGCGTGCCACCTGGTTAGTTTTCCGGCTTCTTATTGAGACTGTTTAGCACTTTCTATCTAGTTGAAATTTCACTCTGTTTTTGTCACAGTCTATGATCCAATTGAGTTTCAGAGCGGCTCAGTATTATTTTATCCTTTTTACAGATAGTCTGTAATCAAGTAAGAAGTGTTAGTGCCATAAAGGAACCATATACAATGTTTCGTGGTAATTTCAGATCTGTAACATTTTTCTCAGCAGCTCATAAGATTCAAGCAAAATATCGATTTCGTTTTGCTTCAAACATCGGGAGTTTGGTATAAATATGCAATTCATAAGCTTACTCGGGTAAATAGTTTGCATTTGTTTTTCAATTTATATATCAAACGCGTTTTTATTTGCAATTGGCTTGCTACAATAAACACCCTACTACACGTACCAGCTCCTGTTTATTACGTAACAAATTATGTTCTGTTCGTTAGTGTTCTACTTTTCACTTTCTCTTGATACATGTACAAGGGAACTCCCATCAATACTCAGTTATACAACCTTTTTCGTGTTGGATTCCGTTCTGTTTAACTTAATTTGACTAGTTTATATAGGGCGTTCTTCTTCTTAGGTAACTGTTTTTCCTTTGGAATTTGCAATAGGTAGACTGCACATGTCATCTAGTCTGGCCAGATTTTTTCTTCTGTGAATTGGTTTATTTATAACGTAATGAATTTGTAATTGTATGCCGACAATATTTGGTTTTAGTTTTTCCACCTACGTTGTTTTCTTGTCATAATCATACTGACACATGGTGGTAGATCTACAAACAACCATTCTTTATATTATATTTTCCATTCATAAGTAATTAAACAAGTTAGTCTAAAATCTCTCTCGAGGGTCATCTTTTGTCACTGTTCACTGCAATTTATCCACACACTGACATTCTTTTGTGTGGCAAACTGTGCTTCAACGATAGTGCACAACTTTGTTGGATATTTGTCAACGGTTTCATTATTTTCAAACTCAGACTATATTGTTTGAAACAATACCTCTTGTCATCCGAAACCATTGTGTACTAGAAGTTCGTCGATGAATAAACGCGGATGACGGTATGTTTGTATGGGTTCTTTATAGGCCAGGACAGCCACGGCTAGACAGAATACCACTTTTGGTTTATCCATGAATCGCCGTATTTGGGAATGAACCGGAACCATACTGCCAAGGCAGATCCGGAGCATGCATGATACATGTCAGAGACTGGCCGATGAATTTGCAAAAATCAGGTTCGGTTGGATGTGTCCTGAGTATACTTCAGGTGTAGCACTTGTCGCAGGCAATCAAGAATATTCCTGCGAATTCTGATTTACGAGCACAATTTGAAAAAACATTTATATGGCAGTCCCTTGTGAAGCCGAAACCTAATCGGTTGCTAAGTGTACTAGCAAGGTGATGACTACACAAATGCTTGTAAAGATGCAAATATTCGCTTAATTTGGTGGGACTAAAATCTGAATCACGTGAGCGATGGACGGTTTTGGCGGAGTCATTGGTGGCTTCACACGGAAGCATTTCAGTCTAACAACCTTCTTCCCGATGTCAGTTCTCGGGTAATCATAATTCAGTTTACTCACCGCTAATCTGATAAAATTGATCGGCTTTCTGTCATTCCGTCGCGTCTAAGCTTCCAAAATTATGGTACACAAAGTCACAACCGGTGGACCATCTTGTGCTACAAGCTGACTTCAACTCTTTTGTAAAATGAGCCTGGGCAAGTCTACAGTCATTCAGTCAGCTCACATATATAACTGAACCTGTTCACAGTAACACCATAAGTCTTAAAATGTCAAGAACGCTCGTCTTCCTTCGATTGAATTCGAAAATTGGCCGTTAAGTACAATAACGATGGTTTAAAGTCCCATTATAAACTGTAAATTACCGGCTTGATGTTATATCGTCCAGCTGGGCCTGCTTACAAGAATTCTCTGGAGAACACTTCTGTCATACTACCAGTGTTAACGGGCTATACCCACATTATGTTCTCATATGTGACATTTACTGAGTCAAATATCTCCTAATGGTTTACTCCACTCGAAACTACGTAATGAAGAGAACAATCGACGGACGGCCAGACACATCAGACTAGGCCAAACTACTATTATACAGTTCCCTTCACCGACGGTCGCTTGAAAGATGGAACTCATACTAGTGCACTATGCCCAAGCGACCTCCTGGATCTCAGTTAGTTGCTACCTTAAGGATATTATACCTTTCATCCTCGTAGGTACCTTCTTAAGAGTGAACAACAGCTGGGATGATTACAATGTCCATGAACACTGCACTGTTAAGAACGTGTTACCACTGGAATGCTTCTTTTCAATAAGTTAGTCTGACCCCAAATATTCTATCTTGTAAGCGGAAATTGAACTCGTACATACGCTGTATGAACTGGCCTCTTCAGTCATGAATCAGATTTTACCAGCGAGCATGAATCCATATATGGCCACAGTGAAGTGTGCCCTATGCTTTTCATATGTACTTATTTGAAGACTTCACAGTAGTCTTTATCAAATATCCCATAATGTCCATGCGTCCCACATTACGGTTGTGTAATTATCAAGCTCAAACCCTCAGTATCCCTGCCATCCACGAATATAGGCAACAAGTATAAAACCACACACAGTCAGCCATTCTTGCATGTAAACCAGAAGGACTTCGTCTTCACTTACTGACCGACCCACCATTGATAATTATTGGTATGATTAGATAAGTTTAGCTTGACATGTTGTATATGGAATAATTTTCAGATTCTCTGACCAGTTCACACCATAGTACAACCAACCAACCGTAATTATTAATAAAAACGGCGAATAACAGAAATCAAGTCATCCGGAAAGGAAATGGCCAGCTTCTGACAATGTTACTCTTCATCTTCATTGTCTTCTGCATTATCTATAAAATATGAACAAGACAACAACAAGCAAATTGTTTCAGTTCTGTATTAAACTAAGAGCTTTAGGGTGGACATTTGAGGACAAACTATTTTGAGCACATACGTTATTTGAACAATATCACAAATGAGATAGTATAACAACTTGATTGACACACAGTCCACCTAACGATTTCCAGTGAACGAGACTTCTCTCAGATTTGGAGGACCAATGCTGGTTGACATGAACCTAAATGAAATATACCTCAAACACAGATGATAGTGTTATATATTACCCTGAGGATTGAATACAGTAGTGAGCTTAACGGAGAGACAAAGTAACTACAAAGGGTTGCCACAGCCAAACTGTGCGCCAAACAAATGATAACATGTGCAAGAGGAATCTGTGTATTGTAATAACATCACAAGCACATGACATAATTAGAGTGGTCCCCGTCCTCTAACGATATAGAACCATTGTCCTGAAATCAACTGGCAGCGGGAGACGTGGTTAAATTAGGCATGAGTTAATTAAGTGATTCCAAGTCAAATTGTCTTATTCTGACCAGGGAGCATGTCGATGCTTTGGCAATAGACGGAAAGGCACCAGAGCTCACGCTTGACTTTACTCACTAAGTCAATACTATGACCACTAAGTAAATGTCTATGCTACTGAAACTATAAACTGCCTAAAATCAAGCGACAGCACTAGAGGTGACTAAGCAAATATTGAAGGACAAAATGATTGTGAGGTAGAGTCCACATTAAGTAATCCCGGTAACAATACCGACGAAGAATGATTGGTAAATGCAACTTTGTACGGAATTACTTTTTCAGAACGCCGTGATAAAGCGATGTGCATACTTTCTGCCCATTTCAGATTATACCCTACCAATAGTGGGTCAAAAATGATAAGGCAGGCAACCGGAACACTTTCGTTCAATTGTTCAGTATAAATAAATTTTCACTAAGTCTTCGGTTTATTGAAAACCTTTGCAAAACTTCAGCAGTAAATATAGTCAATACATCATAACACTGCATCTCGGAAATGCTTACTATATGTATCAACAGTGGTAAATATAACGTTTAGTAGTCGCATTCCCTTGTACATTTTTGGTGATTTTACTTTTTACCCAGTTTTGTTTTAGTCAAGCCATCAGTCTGTAATATCCTTCCCAAGAACTAAAACATAACACACTGCTTAACGTTCATTCTCTGCGCACTCTATTTCACACAGTAGTAATAATACACAATCAGTATGCTGAATTTTTGTTTTCATTGTAATATGTGCATCGATAGTGCGAACTAGACTGAGTATTATTCTGCTGGGCTGTTGCAATAATATCGTCATTGTTCAATCTCTCATTGGATAGTTAATTTTTTGAGCTTAAACATTATCTTCATTAGCTTGCGCTTGGTAAGTCAATAGATTGAAACTGTCTACGAACAAAATGGTGCTGAAAGAATGAACCCTTCAAGACATTTCATGCCTGAAAGCGACGCCGGAAATATCCACAAACGTGAGTTAGGTCGAACGATAGCTAACTCAACCTTGTTGACCTGGCTTTCTATTAGTATCAGTCAGTCTACACTATTCAGAGCTGTCGCGTGTTGCTGTTTTGTTTAGTTGCTCTAGCAGTGTTCTGAATGAAAAGTGTACTAAGCGATAGGCTTATTCACCAGTGACGTACAGCGAGTAATCGGTAATGAAAGTTTTACAAGTCAGGCGTGAACTAAACGTAAAACTAATCGTGGTGTTGATCATATGTATGTGGCATACAACCCGTGTCGCTGACCCAGCTAGGCATACGCTTTCTATACGATTGCCGTTTTTTTTTACTGTCGACGAGAACCAAAATGACTGCACTAATGGCCCGTGTTTCACAGTTGTGGCCGGATTCAACAAGAAATCGTGTGCTATTGATTGGAATGAATAGCAAAAGACCCCCGTGCGTTATGTAGAGTTATCTCCGCACCTCAACCCTGTGATACCAGCCAGTGAGGTATACAAGATCAAACTTTGCGGTGGTCGCCGGGGGACAAAAATCAATAGCACTTTGCTGCTCTTCATATTGAAGAGTCATCCACCACTAGCGGTATTCCTGATGCTGGACACTAGACATCAAGGAGAGCTCGGTAACAACGACACGTCTTCCTCATAATGATATTTCAACAGACAGCATCAACGGTTTCGTCAAACGTGCAAACCAGTGCACATTTGATTGCCGACAACACGAAATCCGCTCGAAGAAATTTCAAGGAGCGATGCTACTCCAATGTTGGTTTGGTGAAATATCAGAGTAAAATGCGCAAAATAAGGTGCTTTTTCCGTGTGACAGTATGCTCAGCTGTCGCTGGTCATCAAGAACATCTCACTCTGCAGTTGCATTTTTCTCATTGTGACCACTGATCAAAGCTGTTTGAGCGGTGACTCCGCTTCCAACTACATATTTTCAGTGGACTCAGGTGCGGAAATCAGCGTGATACCATCAACTACGAACGATAAAACACGTGTTAACAAGAACTTTGTTCTAACCGCGGCTAATAATACGACGATTAACACCTATGGACGCAGGTCATTGACGCTCAACCTTGGTCTTCGTCGTCCCTTCACGTGGGTATTTACTTGAGCTGACGTCCCAAAAGCCATCATTGGTGGTGATTTTCTGTTACACTTCGACTTGTTGCTGGATCTTAGAAACCAACGTTTAATTGACTCAGTCACCAATCAGTCAATGAAGGGATTTCATGCATATGGTCCAATAATCAACCCAATTGTGCTACCTCAGACTGATCAGGAGAAGTATCGTAAACTCCTTAAGCAGTTTCCCACTCTGACTCAAACAAACTTTCCTGATGTAACCACTAAACACATCACACATCATATCGTCACTGAAGGGCGACCGGCACACACCAGCCCGCGACGTCTCTACCCGGATAAGCTGAAATTAACACGCGATGAATTCCAACATATGCTGCAGTTAGGCATCATACAACCCTCGAAAACGGAGTGGCCTTCAGCGCTACATCTGGTACCCAAAACAAACAACAATTGGAGACCATGTGGCGACTACCGTGCGTTAAACAAACTCACAGTACCAGACAGGTATCCCCTACCACACATTCACGATTTTGCGGCAAACCTTCGTGGTAAAACAATATTTTCCCATATTGACCTCATCCGTGCCTACCACCATATTCCTGTCGAACCATCTGACGTTAAAAAGACTCCCATCACTATACCGTTTGGTCTTTTTGAATTCGCGCGTAGGCCTTTTGGTTTAAGAAATGCCGCACAAACAGTTCAGAGATTTATAAACCAGGTAGTAGGTGAGTTTGATTTTGTTTTTACATATCTGGATTATCTGTTAGTAGCAAGTATAAACGAAGAGGAACATCTACAACATTTGCGGTTGCTCTTCCAGCGTCTTTCGGATTTCGGAATTGCAATTAACCCGTCCGAATGTCAGTTTGGAAAATATTCAATTGATTTTCTTGGTCACTTCGTTGATTCCAACGGGATTGCACCATCAACTGACAAAGTGAAAGCAATCCTCGGTTTCCCAACGCCAACATCCCTCAAACAACTTCAACGATTTTTAGGTATGATTAATTTTTATCGCTGTTTTATTCCTAACGGTGTTAATTTAATGCTACCATTGACCAACCTTCTATCTCCAAACGATTCTAAATTTGTTATTGTCAGTACTGCCACAGAAGCTTTCTCAAGTATCAAGACAGCTTTAGCCAAAATTACTATGTTGAACCACATGCAAGCTGATTCGCAACAATTTCTATCTACAGATGCCTCCAACTTTGCCGTTGGTGCTGTTTTACATCAACACGTAAACGGATCTACGCAACCACTTGCATTTTTCTCGAAGAAACTCCAATCCGCGGAAACGCGTTACAGCACTTTTGGTAGAGAGTTGTTATCCATTTATCTCTCTATTAAACATTTTCAACATTTACTTGAAGGTCGAACATTTTGTGTATGTACTGACCACAAACCCTTAGCTCACGTGTTCAACCACAATTCAACTAAGTATTTACCTAGGGAGATCCGACATTTGGATTTTATTACACAGTTCACAACCGGCATGCGAAATACCTCTGGATCACCTAACGTGATCGCAGATACCTTATCACGACCAGACGTTGACGTCATCAGCAAAGTCAGATTGACCGACTTTGCCAAAATGGCGGAGGAACAAAAAGTGGACCCTGAACTACAAAGACACCTACAAACTCCCTCAGTATTAAAATTACAAACTGTGAGTTGTTCGAAGTCACTGCAGGTGCATGCGCGTGAGGGTCGCTCAGCAGTGAATGTGTGGGCGTAACATCCTGGTCACATGCCACAGTAAGTTGGTCCAGACATATGACCTTGGCCACACAACGGTGTGCTGCTACATGTGCATTAGAATGCCTGTGTCGGAAAACTGTATGCCGCAATTGTGGTAAAATGAGGCACAGATCAACCAGGTCCAGTGGAAAACCAATAACCCCTTCCAACTACTTCGTCAAATACAAAAAAGCATCCAAAGAAAACGACCGAGAGCTGCATACGTTGTGGGTAAAAACTGTTTCAAACCATCGCTTCGCAGCATACCTTGTGGAACTCGACATTGATGAGAAGTGTGTGAAGATGGAATGGGAAGCAGACGCTTCCATAACGATCAACAAAGCCAATGTTGTCAGAAACCTGCCATAGTTAATAACATACAGCTTCACCTTGCTTACATACACTTGTGAGCTCATTCAGGTGATTGACAAGTGTAGGTTACAGGTAGAATATGTTGGAAGAACAAACACTACCAACGTACGTGACACCAGATGGCCGGCCAAGTGTCCTGGGAAAAGATTGACGCCAAAAGTTTTCCCGTGTTATAGCTATTAAAAACAGCATGTGACAGTCTCGGGTTGAAGAAAATTCTTAATCGGCTCGCTGATGTTAAGCGTATGCATTATGTGCAACTAAAGATTAATAAATGTTTAGCTATAAATGGATTCACAGTTTGTCTTGAGCAACACATAACTGAGGGTATACGCGCACTAACTCGGCAATTGTGAGGAGAACGTAAGTGAAACCAGAAGCAAATAAAAGATATGAATTAACAGGAGGAAGAACATTCTGCGCGAAGATTACAGAAGGTCACCCGAAACACTTTTGACACCGACAAGCAAAATATAAATAGAGAGGCTGGGGATCCGGCCGTTGAGTGGACGAGCAAGCCAGGTGTGATTACGTCTCTACTGGCTCGCATAAGTCAACAGACATTCAAACAAACAAACACGACTGAAGAGAATGGCAAACAAATGTTCTTATGATTAGATTTGAATATACTTTAAGCGTCACACAGCAGGACTACCGAGGTTATATACAGGGCAATTTAACCTGTCGTTTGATCATTGAAATTAGGTTTTATCACTAGTCGGCAATATAAACACTCATCTGTCACACACATTAGGAAAGACTGAGTATTAACCTGACGTTACTTGGGTTACAGCCGCTTCAGAATATTTCCCCGAGTTTCTTAACTGTTTTTAATGTGTCACCTGGCTGCTCAAACGGTTCACTTATAGTACAGTAGTTTCATGATTTCTTGGAAAAAAGAAAGTTACGGTCTCCTTATATTTTATCGTATTGCATCTTGACTATCTTTTATTTTGCTTCAGAGTTACTCATGAACTATGACGTTCAAAAGTTTACGCTGTTTGACATGCGTATTTGACCAGTACTGGGCGCACAGCATATGTTTTAACGATGTTCCCAATAATTGTACTCTAGAAGGCTTACTCCTTTGATTACTGTTTGATAGAAGTATTATACATATGAGCAACTCACATGATTGTATTTCTACCTTGCACGGCATTTCGTATTTTTATCCCTTTCACCTCAGACTTACCTAGAAAACCATTCAGTAACCTTTGTACGTAACAAAATATTTCAGTCAATATCTCGGGTGTACACAACAAACCATTAGTGAGCATTGATGGTAATCGTATATTGCAAATGAGATATGAGTCACCTACTGGCCGTAATCTATCATAAAAAATGTTCGTAAACGTCATATACTTTATTAACTAACACATAAGGTTAATATGATGTAAACGATTTTGCAGAAAAATACATATTACACTACTCGTCATAGTCCACATGACCATTTCACACTTTCCAATTTATCATGTAAATTTGTGTTTCAGTTTTGCTTCTATAAATTCCCTTCATACTCATCTGGACACTCAGTGAATACTGAATATACTGACAATCACGGACTGTCTACCAGATGCCACAAGTGTCCACATGTCATGACACTCAATTTTAGGGCATCTATTTGGGGATTGTGCACTAGGTCATATCTTTTCTTCACAGAAAAGTTATTAGATTTAAACCTGCATCTGGTCTTTCTCTTTTTTCACGATCTTAGCAAGAATTCTTCAGAAGTTCAAGTTTGGTCATCTATTGTTGCTGGTACATATCAATGACTTTCCCTCCGTTATTCTCTGCTGCTTGGTTCTTCATGTCAGCGTTTCAGAATTCGGGATGTTAGTGACCCCAGTGCGTTGCTGATTAATCATGAAACTGTCAAGGGCTGATCAGACGACTGGGGCCCCTCATTCATTGACAGCAAATATGCGCGGAAGTTACTAGGAGAAAGCTCTGAGAAAATGACTGTGACGCGTGATGAACAGAAGACAACGAAATGTCAAAACAGAATGGAGACTGACCCGAGCATCCAGCTATCGTCTGGCTTGGAATTCTCGTTTTACCACAAGATGGCTGCTAGAAAGAGTAGTGGTTTCATGTTATGGTTTGGTCAGTGTCATATGTCTAGACCGGCTCCCTAGGTTATGTGACCAGAATGTAACACCACACGTCCACCGCTGAGCAGTCCTCAAGCATATGCACCAGCAGTGGCATCAAACGAATCACACTTTGAAAATATCGATCATATTCGTGCGAGAGAAAACGTAGCGAACAAGACTTGTTTTCTGGGTCCGATCATCAAGCAAATTGCAACACAATAAGTATGGAAATAGTAACCAGGGTAGGTTAATAAATGGGTCAATATAATCTATGGTCTGCGTGTTTGCCGGCAGTTACGTGGTCAGTCAAGCTCACAATTTGGAGAAGCAATTGTGTAACTACTAGCAAACAGTCCCAGTCGAGCGCAAATTCACGTTGGTACTGCTGCTCACTTTTCAATCATGATTTGTTCAACAGGTGGCGAACAGTCCGAGACCTCATGAAGGGAACACAGTGTCTACAAATGGTGAGGACGAAGAAACACCTGCATTCAGCTTTGGTTACTCTGGCCAACTATCCTAGAACATACTCGCCAAGGATTCAAATAATGTTATTTCCGTATCCTCGAATCCACGGTAGAGGTTTGCTGTCTAGACCGATGAGTTTGTGTGTGTGCTTTTCACTCGGGCTGCTCACTCTGTTGCGTCTGTGCGTATGGGTGTAGTCTCGCATTGACCACATAGTTAATCGCTCAGTCAAAATGCCTATGTTAGGTCATGGTCTTGCTGTCACTGAGCCTACGTTTGAACGGGGCAGTTGCTCACGCTTAGTCTGCTGGTTACAACACACGAGCTACTCTATTAAATGACTTTTAGACACGAAATACAAATACTAAGCAGAGAGAGGCAGTATGACATGACAAAAGGAATCTCATTTTTCTGACACTAGCAAATTTAGTGAACCTGATAGTGAGCAAGATAAAACGCATCTGATAGTATAGTAAACAGCAAGTTCGTTCAACCGTTTGAAAGAACATGGCTAAATAAACAGACAGCTTTTGAACATCAACTCCTTTGTTGAACATTAGTTATATCAACTTGCACTGTCCGTTTGGGCCCCGTAGCAACTAACCAGAATAAACCGTAACAAACATAAAAGTATTTTATATATGAAAATGGCCAGATATCCTAATAGGACCTCATTCTATCAATCCAGATAATTAATTAAACGACTGAATGAAAGGACAGCTTTATATCTTTCTTTACCTCGGTTTTTGTGACCTCCAAGATTAAGCACAATTGATTGGAGAGCGTATCTTTGCAAAATGACGAGCGACAGTCGTTCTGTTGTCAACCAGCACAAGTGTCGTAGTATAAGCATTCATGCATATAATTTCGGCTCTTTGGAACAGTATGAACTGACTAACACTTAAAACTGACCGCAGGTTTTGCATTTACACATACCTTTCAGTCAGCCCCTTTCGAAAAAAAAACACTAGACTTGAGTTTCGCTCCTGCTAGTGTTAATTAGCAAGGTGTATCCTTATCATGCCGAGGTCTGTACTCCCCTCCACATTTTCATGAGGTAACAATGTTGACCAGTTTGCCACTGGTCTCACATTGAGCGGTCATCAGCAATCATCATATTCCAACGCATAAGCACTTTTGATTGTGAACGATAATCAGTTTACCCAATTATTTTTTTAGTAGGCAGTTACTGTCCATTAAGTTCAACGAACGAGACAGGAAGACGAATTCAGACGACTGACTTGATATCCTTAATGCGCAAATACTGTAACCCCGAGTGGGGTTGTCACATATTCTCATGAACTCAACTAATCCATTGTTATAATAAATGCTTAAAGTTGCCTACACCATCCTTAACCAATTTGAACACCATTCACGAGTAGTACAGCATGATTGCTCATGTTCAACTTTTTCATTACAATACGTCAAGTGTTTCCCGTAGCCACCATCTCAACGAGCAGTTCTACGGTGGAGCTTGAGTAGGCAGAACCTAAGACCACTTAGCATGCGGTAGATGAAGTTTCGAATGGTCGTGAGTTTTCCGAAAAATTCGTGTGCTGGAACTTGGGTGTTTTCGTTGACCATAAAAAAAAAAGTTTCTGTTCAGGTCCACCGTGGTGACATGTACGCAAGTAGTCTGTTGACCCATTTTACTCATACAAATCTATCTCAAATGGTCCATTCTTCACACTTCGCACCAACGTCATGTGTTGGGACTAAACTGAATAATGATGTGGGATATTCTTACTCCATTGTACACTTTCGATGCTCTTGCATTTCTGTCTGGTTTTGTTTTAATGAAGCTATTGGTTTGTACTTTTCCTTCATGCGTTGCAAACTTTATCTATTTTCTTCGTACAATTTGGCTACCCTAGTCGATATTAATACACGAGTAAACATGATGAATTCTTGTTTTCATTATCCTACGTGTTTCGATGGTGAGACGGAGACTGGGTATTATTCGGTTGGACTGTCCCAATATATGTAACGTTGTCTTATCTCCGGATTTCACCGTTTAATCTCCATGCAGACTTCGTGTTAGTTAGAACCCCATGAAATCAGCCTACCTAATTCAGGATTCTCTGCAAATTTTAATTCCGTGACTTAATAATCCAAGCAATCAACCGTTAACTTGCAAACATTATTGGTGTTGCTTTGGTCGTTGATGCAAAAGTTGCCAAAGATAGTGCTTCGGTGCATTTAGGTGCTCATCAAAATTAGCTTAAATAAGGGCGCTGTATGCTTATCTGATACTAGTGTCGATTCATCAGCTGAGCTACCTAAGAATACATAGACTGCAGGCATTTGTGTTTGTCCATGTTATCTGAGGAACAGCACTTTCATTTCAGTGAAGACAGGTCAGGCTTTCTGGATACCCGTATGTACCGTTCTTTCTGTGTACTCCAAGCCAGAGTTCTCGATTGCAGCAGTACACACAGGATGGCGCTGGGAATGTGTTACAGACCGTTTGCTGGGATGAGCGATTTAGTTGCAAAAAATGGACATTTACACACACCAACACTCGGGAACAGTCATCAGTCACTGTGACAGAGGATACTTGCTGGAAAAAATATGGGGCAACGAAATCTTCAGAATACCTTGAACCAGGGAGTGTTCGGGCAGTAACTGTCTACTGATTAGTCGAAGTATTATTTACCTTTGCGGTGGTAGAGTTGCCCAGAATGGCTGATAGACCAGTATTGTGACCTTCAAAGGCTGAGCCGGTTAACTGGCGAACAGTCATAGCCAAAGTATTCTCACTTCCACTCAGTTGAAAGTGTACGGAACCACAGATAAGAACGGAACCGTAAAACACTACAAAAATAATTCGTAGGATGCCATAACCCTGGATTTAACAATAGAAGATCCTGACGGCTCAAGATGTTCATCTTTTGGATAAATTAAAATAACGGACAGGGAAGAACCAGTAAAAGCATTTTAGCTAGACTTCACAAAAGCAGTGTTGCTCCAACCCAGAATGTTGGTGTGGTCAGATCTAAGGATCGTTCGTATTGGAACGGACTTGTTCACGAGTTTGCCATAGAGCCCTCCCCATTATATTAATTAAGGTTGATAACTTTGTGTTCCCTACTGCCTCAGTGGCGACCAGAAAGGTCAAGGAAATCCAAAGTCTGATGTTCCGAGGTCCGACTTAATGAGACTTTCTGAGTGACCAAACGAATGAGACCTACCCCACATTTCGGGGTGCTGCTTGAATCACACAAGAGATGAATTACGTAGAACTGTTGTTTTTGTTCCAACTTCATTATAGAACGATGTCAAAAAGTATCAGCCATTTTTACCCGAAGTGATACTTCTACACGCTTCCGTACAACTGACTAATTCACTTGAACTCGTTATAGTGTGTAACACAGTATCTGAATAACTTTTGCCAACCTCTTGTGGTCGTGAAGTTACCGAATTCCTACACTTACGTACGGTAACCTTGTTTGCAACTGATGATATTTCTTCAAGCCTACACGTACACACTGGACCGTTTAATCAGAAGGCTTAGGTTGTACTTTTTGAAAGTACGGGTCGTTCTGCTGAACAAAAATGATTTTTAGTTAAAATTGTGTAGAATTAGGAAGTTATGAACTAGTGTAATACGGGATATATGAACATCTGCCAGTGTCCTACCCTTTCCTTATTTCAGTACCAAGCAGTTAGAACTTGAAACCGCAAATTTAGTTAATGACAGTGCCAGAACTTACCGCCTACCAGCAAAATAAACTGGACTGTCAAGCCATTGGTCGTTATGTCATGGGCTAAACAAAACTGACGAGTTGCTTCCGCTTCAGACCAGTGTACTTCATCACATCCTGGGAACAGAATACTTCAGTTTGTTTTCAGAAAAATGTCACATGTGATGGTGAACAGTCTTCATTTCGGCTACGTTTCTGATCCGAGTGTAAACGATTTACTAACCGATCATTCACATATTCAAAGAATTGTCTTTCACAATGTTATGAAAGGTCTAAATAGTAGGCTGGTCATTAAAATCTCACCCAAGATTTCAGTTGACTGTGGTTCTTCAGATTCATCAATATTTGGATCTGTAATGGACAGCTGATTTTCATTTTCTACATCGTCTTCAATATCAGACTTCAGTCCTTCCATGGGCTGACCATCATCCCCCTCCATTGAATCTTCCGCCACTGTTCTATCATCTTCTAAGCTGTCTGTGACCTGCAAGACATCTATCGACTCGGCATCCTCTCCAATGACATCGACTGGCTTGTCTTGCGTCTTCGAACTTATCGTGTTCTCCTGTTGATCATCACCGTTTTCCTGTTCGAGATGGGAAATGGAATCAGTGGTCTCTTCGTTCGCTAATGGTTTACTTTCAGATGGTTCCCTCAGCCCATCCAGCTTTTGTAACGCGACGTCACCTATTGGTTCCAGTCTTTGATCATTCTCAGACTTTTCTAATTCCAACCGTCGTGAAGCTTCTTCCTGTCAATGGATAATTGAACAATTTTCAATAGACTATGTGGGAAATATAAAAAGGCATTCACTTTTAGGTGAATGCTTTAAGAGAATGAAGTAGTATTTCCGTAATTTGTGAAATGCAATCAAATGACAGTTCCAGCAACAAGAGATTAATTACTAAAACAGTCTAGACAGTTTTCCTGATCACCAAAATGTTTATTTCATTGCAGTGGTATTTGCCTTTCCCATCACAATGAATTCATTTCTTTTCATCAATGTAACTTCTATATATTCTTTGCCGTCAAAACATTGACCCACTTTAAGCTAACCTGTTTATCCGAACACGTTACAATACACTGGTTGTTCCGCTTCAGACCAATTCTTTTCGAAGTTATCACCTTTGTACGACAGAAAACTTTCAGTAACCGAAGTGATTTCCGTCCAAAAGAAAATAATCAACGCCTCCTTGTGGAAATTTGTCTACCCCATGTACAGTAGACATAAAACAGGCGTGCATTGCATCAAAACCTCACTCGTCTTATGTGCAAGTATACGACCATGGCTACTTGTTGTACTGTGCAGCTAGATACCATAAAATGGTGAAAAACAATTCAACCTCGATATCAGATTCAACCCAGTACGGAGAACACAACGGCGGCCAACGAAATTTGCCAGAAACTGGCAATGCTACTTAGTGATAAACATACGTCAATGTGTCGACCGGTTCCTTACTGCCTGCTCATTTCAAAAGACTTGGCTGTATATATTTCTTCGACCTTCTTTCTCTAAACTGCTAATTTGACTTTTGGTTGGGTACGTGTCCGCCGTCTCACCGCCGGTACACAATCATACCCAAGGCTGCGTTAGTAATCAATAATTTGGCAGATCTGATGTAAGATGTAACCCTTTTCCGTTACTGGTTCGAATCCGGCCGAAACTCTGATTTTTTACAGTTAGATATCTTCTTAACTACCGAATCTATCAAACTACCTATCAGGGATATAACGTAATTGCTCGACAGTGATGTTGGTGGATTCCAGCGTGAACTGCCTGAGAAATCTCACCGGTACAGTCGGTATTCTGGATCACTTGGTAGGTTTCACATAAGACAGCGGGAGGGCTGGGTAACACGATTCAAATGTGAAGGTTCCAAGCACTTTTTGTAGCCTCGTAGCTCGGTCGGTAAAGCTAATTTCGGGTTTGGGCGGGCTCTTTCTGTCACCGGTTCGAATCTAGCCACTGTCATGCTTAGATTTTATCCGCCTTGAATTATCCGTCTGCTTTCAAAATTGTGTAACTGACGTTAAACCGGAAACTCCATGTAATATATCGAAAGGAAAGCAAACAACCCATATGATAAAAAGCAAAGAAAACAGTGAACAATCACTCACAAAGTTTGGTATGAGGACCAGTGGGAAAGATAGTCGTCCAGTTTTTGAAAGGGGTAACATTCGTGTTAGACGAATCAAATGGAAGCAAAATTTTGTTAGGCGATTAGCGCCCCCGAAAGCTTATCGAATAGTATTTCACGTTATATACCAAAAAAACGATAACGGAGTCTAAACAAACTCTAAACGCTTGAACTTGACAACGATCTTTTTAAAGTCTAATGGTTAGCCGTAAAACTGCTCATTTAAGGTACTTCTGAATACAATGCTCCCACCCTGCATAGCAGCCTAAAACAGGGTCTCCCGTGGCTGCATCTTTGCATACCGATTACCCAACTGTTCGTCGACAAAGTAACAAATTTTGTTCAGTCTGACATACTATCGGCTGTGGATTTTGTCACTTACTGCGAGATCGTTTGCACTCGGAAGACAGGAAAGCTCTATAAGTTTGTCTAAAAGCTCTATCATAATGGGTTGCTCGAAGCGCTCTTCTCTTTGAAACTACTGGATGCAGTGAATAGCAACTATTCCATAGATGGGACTGGGTGACGGGCGGGAATCCAGTTTTCGTACATAAGGACGGCAGTTGGACTTGAACAATTCTGGACAGCTAACTACATGTTGTCCTGGCACTTAATCAGATGTCGGTTCTAAAACAGACATAAAATTCATTCAACCTGGAACAACGAAGAGGTACATGACTCTCTGTAATCAGCTGAACCATAATCGCGACTTGTTTACTGCAGCATCAACGTGGGATCAGTGTGGTTAATCCTTGAAGCAGAATCTTTTTAGATGTGAAAAACGTTCACTTTGCAGCGCATATCCATCAGCCACGAGATCCACTACCAAAAACCCGGAGGTGAATGGTTAATACTGACTTTTTAAACGCAAAGGCCCCGTCAGCACCTCAAAGGAAAAAGGCCAGGAGCAAATATGAAGGTCCATTTTTAAACTTGGACCTTTACGGAATGGCTGAACAATCGGCTGATCGTATCTGATTGGCGGACAAAAACTTGCTGTCCGTTTCATTCACTTCATCTTGTGTTAGGAGGCGCATCTCCTAACGAAGCAGCAAAGATGAATCACGTCATATCGTTTGATTGATCCGGCTTCGAGTGAATTGATATATTTTAACTCACTCAATCCAGTAAGCTCAATTAGACTGCAGCTGCGCGATCGAACGCCTGTACATTATGTGAACTGTTCACACGAGTGCACTTTCAAATGCACCTCTGTAAAGCGACTCGTTCTCCGTTGGACCTATAAATTTAGAGCCTCTGTGACCTAATGGTACTCGCCTCATTTTTCCAGTAAACGCTGTTGCCGCACCTATCATTTTTCTCGGTTCTAGGTCAGTGATCGAGCGCGTTATATCACCTCGATAGCTCATATTTTGCCTGTTCGAAGAAAACGTTATCCTTAATTCACATTAATAATACACTTCACGACTCAAAACGCCTGAAGGACATTAACACAGGCAATATTTTGCTTATTACTAAAAAAATAGTGGAAAATGTTTCCCAGTACATGAGCTGTCTGGCTGGAGACGAAACACGGGCTAGGTCATCATCACAAACCTTTTTGAATATAGTTTATAAACTACTTTCGTAGACTGTACTGAAAATAGCAATAGTTTGAATTGATTTTTGGCCCCGAGGACGTTTGCTTTATCTATCACGGTTCATAATAAAACAGCTTGTTTCTTCCACGGTCATCTTTATAAAATTTCATATGCAAACTTATCCAAGCTGACGTTACTAATTTGGCAATTTTTCTCTCTGTTTATTACGACATAATGCAAGTTTCCTTACACTAAGTTCCGTGAACCTCCTTAGTAGTACACCCGCGCTGAGCCCTTAGGGCCCAAATAACTGTTTTACGGCGCAACTATTTGAGTGTGATTGATAAGACCACCGATTTGAGTTTTTCTTTCTCCACCGGCCGACGACCCCTTTTTATTCATCTCCCAGTTTCAACCATCAAACTAGAAATGAAACAAGGATCACTAACAGGGGCGTAGTAATTTGCACAAATGTGATTGAAATATATTCGTTTAAACGCTAGTCTTATTGCGACGTTTATGCTGTGAACGCAAAATTTCTTACGGCACACAGTGACGCCTATTAGCTTTAACTGCCACTGTGCGGATCGCGCACGAGCCTCAACTGGTCCGAGGGCCGTTAAGACCATGCATATATATGTACATATACATATGTATATATATGTACGAGAGTCAAGTCCTCTAAGTCTGACCATATAGAAGCCGCAGAACACATTTTTTATCCGTGAACTAGTCGTCAGTCACTCTACAGGATCCCGATATCATAAAGGCGGGCGCTTCCAAGCTGGTCAGTTCTTGAGTGTTAGGACAGAGTTTTCTACCGGTAAGCAGATAACGTCATATATGAAAGAAAGTATTACCAGTAATGTCCAAATTTGAAACTCATCAGCCGATGGATAAACGGCTGGCAAAAAGAAGACGCTGCATCACCGTAATGAATGGAACTTTATGTGAAACTAATCACAGATAATCCTCGATTTCATTCTAAAAGTTAACTGAAATGCATAACATTGTGTATGTGAAACCCAATTTCACATTTCACTTTACTCTACTCACATGTTTACAGTAGTATGCCTTTATCTTCTAATTTAACGTGACTCGTCTGTTTGCAACGCTTGCGCTTACGTTTGATATGCCAACATTTAATACTTTTCCATAAACTCCACATCGGCCAGAAACAATTGAACTGTATCCGAATTTATCATTTACATTTTGATTCTTATCACAATGTACCACATTTGTTTATATGTGTAACAGTAACGCACTACATATTTTACCGATGGAAATAACTGGACGTTTTGTCACGCTTCCGCTGCACTGTCATATGCGTTTGTAAACCTGGTCGTAAGTTACTGTACATTAAAATTGTTTATTATTGTATCTGTAGAACCACGTACGATAACAGTTTATATAGTTACGTATAGTCTTCTGCCCTCTGCCCCTTTTAAGATATATATATCCAGCCCAGACCGTGCGTAAGACTAGGCTAACTGAACGCATAACTCGAATCTTCTGGTGGTTCAACAGTACACACTTTAGCATTCACTGCAAAACTGTGGTTATGACTGAAGGAAAGATGGGTGCTGTTGTAGTCAAGAACGACGGAAAATACCAGTAGTAAGTATGCTTTATTAAAGCTACCGTTTCAAGTAACGTTACGGAAAACTGTCAGTCCACACGGTCCAGG
>JTDE01014754.1:0-23358 GCA_014338405.1 Paragonimus skrjabini miyazakii | reverse complement strand
GTTCCGCGCGCTACACGCAGGACGCTTGCTGGCTGTAGATTTTGTTGCTTCTCGGTCGTGGCAATATATAGAGTACTGCGCTGTTTGTTGTCTTCTGAATTATTGCCACTGGGTAACTCATCAAATCTGGTGTGAGACTTTGTGGGAAGGTACCCACAATATCCCACCTTAAACATTGACCCTATAAAACAAAGTGACGTCAAAACTACATAATAAACCCATTGAAACCTCAATTCTTATCGTGTGTTGTCTCCCCCGCCTCGAAACCGTCCTCATTAACCACCTGGTAATCATTATGTGTTGTGAAATATAGATTCTAGCTTAGGCAATGATCTTATAAAATAAACTGAAGTCAAAACTTAGTACGGAGTTTTGATTATCACGTGATAATCACTCTAGAAGTAACTGCTGGCTACCCAATTATTGCGGAATACTACAACAATTACTTGCCAATATTACATACTCCATTAAAAAACACAAAAATGCAAATATCGCGTTAAGTTTTGTCAAACAGTGCAACATTTACATTAATATTCATATAACATGTGATCACTCCATATTTTCCTATTCAACACATGAGGATGCGCTATTTTTCTGATCCCCACGAACATCCGATATACAAAGAAAATTTTCGCGATGAATGGGCGCTCGAAACCCCTTATTGACCGAGCGATTCACGAGAGTTTCAACTTTTTGACGTACTTGAGGAGTCGATGAAGTTCCGCACTGAAGTCTGCTCGATTCCTTACCAGATTTTGGAACTTCCCGTCCTCCCTCGCCCAAACTGAATTATTTCAACATTTTCCCGACTGAAGTTTTGTCAGTTAACGGTGAAATACTACGAAGATGCTGTAAAATTCCAGAAAGTCAATCACAAGGACAACACATTATGTCCAACGTTTGCTAATCGAAACACAGCAGGTTTATCTCGCACAAGGAGAAAAAGTAACGAGTCAACGGTGAACATGCATTGAACACAACATAGACACCGAAAGATTCCATTCACAACGTGTCATTGTCCATATATACATGTATACGGGGTCCCATGGTCCGGTATAACCCACCAATCAAAAGCGGCCTCACGCTCACTGCCCGCCGAGCCCCGGCTCTGGTTGGCCATCCTCCTCAGCCACGGACGCGGTTAACCCGCGTGTTCGAGGGCCTGAAAGGAAGCAGAAGGGAGTATGTGTGACAAAAATAATGGCGGTACACTACACGCTACTACACTACTCCCATGGCGCAAGCACTGACCGCAGCGCTTCAGTCTGTACCACTCTGGTGGTACTATGCACCGCTTAGCTACTTCTAACCCATCGCCATTAACCAACTGATCTGGTCCTGTAGTGTCCGGCTTTAACGGATTGAAATGTATCACCCTGAGTCCTGACTTGTTGTCGTTAACGGTCCGTATAATGAAAGTGGATTCAGCAAGTGTCGTGCTCGACGTGCGGTCCCTTCCATTCATGAAACAATTTCTCTGGAATTCCAGCTTCCGGGACTTCTGCACGTAACCAAACTTTACCACTGGGCTCCAGGGGGCTCCCATATGCCTTTCCATCTCAGTAGTCCTGACTCCGGTGGGCCGTTCGCAGGTGTTCCCGTGCTAACATATATGCTCTCGCCAACTTGTCACGTAGCTGAATGCAATAGTCTGAGGCTATTAAATTGTCTGGCGGCAACCTGGGTATAAGCAAATCGGATGGCAGTCGCATTTCTCAACCCGTTAGCAGGTAATGTGGTGATTGTGCGGCAGAAGAATGGATGCTAGCACGAAATGCAGGTAGACACTCAGACACAGCTTCGTCTCATGATCTGGTGTTTTCGGAACTAACAAACGCTATTAATAGGGACTCCGTCGTGGGGTTGATGCGCTCTACAGCACCATCAACTTGCGGATGGGAGGCCGTTGTTCTCGACTTCCTTATGCCCAATATTCTGCACAGTTCGTGCATTAATGTACTCTCGAAATTTGATCCTCTGCTGGAGTGTAATTGGGTCGGGAAACCTCAGCGCGAGATCCGATGGTCAAAAATGAATTTGGCGGTCGTTCCACCGACAACCCGTAGCACTGGCACAGCTTCACACCATTCAGTAAAATGATGTATCATCACGAGGATGTACCTATTTCCCCTTCTAGTCTCTGGTAGTGGTCCGACTATGTCAACTTCTATCATCTCATTCGGATGCTCAGTCAGCATATATCTGTAACGGTGCGCACGGTTGTCTATTGGAGTTTCCAATTTGTGCACATAAGCCACAACAGCTGCACACATCCCTGACGTCTCTGCGTTGGTGGGGCCACCAGAAACGCCGCTTCGCAGCTTCTTCAATGTTGTTCTGGTCCGCGTGTCCCAAATTCTCATGGAGTTTTCGCAAGACCATACGAACCGCCGATTCTGGGACTACAATCTGATTTCCATATTGAGGACAGTATTGATAGTAAAGAACACCGCCGGCGATATAGAGGTGACACCACAATGACCACAAGAAATGCACCTCCCAACTACTTTCTGCCATCTTTTGGTTGGTCGGACGTGTCCCACCTTCTGTTATTCGCTCCTATATGATCTGTATACCTGCCTCATTGCTCTGACTGACAGCCGACCGATTATTCTCTTCAGGCCTAACAGTACTCATCATAGAGTATCCTGTGCATGAAGAGCAATCACTATGGTCGCGATTCGGTCCTCTAGATAATGCATCAACATTTTGGTGACGTAAACCGGGCCTATGTTTGCATTCGAAGTTATACTCTTGTAAAAGTTCTTGTCAACGGGCAACCTGCACCTCCGGGTCCTTGAAATTCAGCAGCCATTGAAGTGATGAAGGGCCCGTTCGAACTAGGCAGCGCCTTTCGAGAAGCTAGTGACGGAAGTGTTTAATAAAATGCACCGGTGCAAGCATCTCTTTTCTAGTGGTACAATAGTTCTTTTCGCCCTTGTTGAGGTTTCGATTCCCATACGCAATCACATATTTCACATCATTATTGTCTAACCGAGACAGTACAGCCCCAATAGCGACCTCGCTAGCGTCAGTATCCAGGACGAAAATTTTCGCGTCTGCCCGCGGCTAACCCGCGAGTTCGAGGGCCTAAAAGTTAGCGGAAGGGAGTATGTGTGTCTAATCAAAATGGCGGCACATTGCACGCTACTACAATGCATCCGCGCGTATTTTCCGGTATGATTTTGTAATTTTCGCAACGTCTTCTCTACCTTACCTTGTAAACGCTAAGTCGACGTAACATCACATCTTCTGGACTGAATTTGTGGAACAGGCGAACTGTCTTCTTCTCAGGTGTGTACGTCCATCTTTGTAAACTGTAATTATTTTCCCTCTGCTTACGTCTTTTTTGTTCACTGATGCCATGGTCGTCTTATTATATATCCATCTGTTGCTTTGTGACGCAAGTATTTATCCAAGATGATCACGCACATCCGAGCGTGTTTGTCACAAACGCTTTGAGAAATATATATTATTATAATAGGCAAACCGAAAACTACTTGGTTGTTCCACTAAAACGTTACATCCTTCTTCGACCCAGGGAGTTACCTGGGCTTACTACAATCTCTGTTTTCGTAGCTTCCTAGATGGTCCTGCAGCTGACAGGAAACTGACTTTATTTTGAGGGTTGGCAAACCCAACCAAAATAAGTCCATGTTTGTGGGTACTCGGGATAGTCTTCTCCTCCCATTCTCTGAACCTCGTGGCCCTCTTAGTCACCACGTGTTCTGGGTTGCTTACGGTTCAGAACAGGTTTACCAAATGGTGTCGCATGGGACGCTGCCGTCGGCCACTTTCCTTTGTTATCGGTTCTGGTATTCCACGAATTACCACATTTTGCCATGCGTCAGTGGTTACCTAGTCTGTCTTTCCCAAATGTGCGAGGGTCTGACCACGAAGCGCCTTCCCCATTGCAATGATCGAAGAAGCCCTGCGCGCTCATTGACTTTTCACTGAAGAACCGTCAAAGCATCCGGTACCTTTACCCTTTTTGCTTAACCTTGTAATGATACAGAACGCTATATTTTTCCTACCGTTGTTTTCGGACCAATTTTTCATCTACTCCCCCGCCCCAGAACCCTCCAACCCATGATGTCCCTGAATCTTCTTTTAAGCCCCGCCAGCTTTCTCTTCAAAGTAATGTCACAACCCCCGCCAGGTAGCGTACGTCCACCTGGCCGGCTTTCGGTCTGGTCATTCTGAAGTCGATTACCGCCAGACGATTTCTGATTCTGTTTCCTTAGGCTTGAAGTGCCCTCTTGGACTAACAATGTCAAGGCAGGATTGCCTAGGCTGTTACGTACAAGAATACAAACGATGCAAAACCGGACACACTTGTTTCAGAATCGCATGTTCCGCAAGCATCACATGAATACGATAATCCAGGTGACTATTATAGAGTGTTGTACACATTTTCATATTTCGCTTCATTTATATATACAGTTTGCACCACTTTTCCTTAGACAGAATGAACACCACTTGTTTGAATTGGTTCTGCTTAGCAATACACTTTTGGTGCGCGCGTCTCGTCTCCTTGATGCGCGAGTTTCGCATAGATCAGGATTGCTATTCAGTGGCTGCATTTTGAACTGACTATTGGCGTTTGTATGTCTGTATGGAGCTAGTCCCCTACACTGTATTTTGGGTATTAACGAATAACGCGCGTGTCACAAGGGATTCAAGTCTCCTGCACTTCCAGGGATCAGTTGTGATCCTTGCAGGGAAGTTTGTCTAATTGGGGCCTGTTCCTGTTATTATTAACGTTGGAGGGACATGATCTGGTTATCCTGGGCATCACGGAACTCGTTCAATATCTTTTATCCTCCATTAGATGAAATGGAGCACAAGAAACAAACCAGGTATAAGTGTGGACCCGACGCCTGGTAAGTCTTACTAGGGATACGATGAAACAACCGGCACAGTGCTTCGTTTGGTTCTTTTTCCCAACCGTATAGCATAGAGCCTCAGAGCAATTTTTACCCCGCTGCCTCTTGTATCTTCGAATGTCGTTGAAAAATGGTTGGTTTCCAACGGGGTTGATTGATGAATTTTCAAACTTCGCTGCCACCTTTAATCAATTTGCTCAGTTGGTCCTCAATCCACAGGACTAGTGTTTTCGGCATGTTATGAATAGTTTGAACGGAAACAACAACGGGTTACGTTACAGAGTGTCTACGACAGAACGTTGAGCTCCCTTAAAATGGCTGAAAGCTATCCTCAGGGAGTGAATGGCCACAAGAGTTAACAGGTAATATGTGGGTTTCAGTATATTCTGAATGGTAATTGAGGGAGTATTTTAAAAAGCACGAAATGTATCCATTTCTCTGTAAGAAGTAAGTTTGTTTTAGTGCAGTGGACGTTTAAATCAACGTCGTTAAGAAATCGCGATATTTCGACGAGTAAATATGTAACGTGCAGTCGAAACCAGCAAGCGCGCACAGGTTGAATTTGAATTGTGTAACAGGGCGTGCTGCTGTGTTATGACGCCGTTTTAGTTATCGTTTGTGTAAGTCGTGTGCATGGCTTACTGAGCCTCTGGCTCCTGCTTGTTTCTTGTTGTATCCTTTTACGGACTTGTTGAAACCTCTACTTTGGAAGAACGCTGTCTCCCGGTGTCTCCACATTACTCCAGAGTTGATCCGTAAGTGCAACGGACAATCAGAGAAAAGAAACAGCCGGCTTGCATGTTGCAAATATGTTGACGGGGTAACTGAAATTTGGACTTACGTTGATATAAGGAATTTTAGCAACGAAAGAATAATGAACGTGTAAAAATAATCTGTAACTTCTTTTTCCTTTAAATTACGCATTCCATAAGTCATCAAACATTTGCTGGCGGCCGAAATAAATGTGAGCTTCTACAATCAACACCACGTGAGACTGGGAACAACGGATATTTGGAGACACCGTGAGCAAGTAGGTACGACTGCAATAGACGATTTCCGGGCAAAATGTTAGCCTGAATCCGTGTGAACTGATTGCCACAATTACTGCTCAATCTAATCTGGCATGAGCTGGTTTGGCAATATGGAAACCAGAAGTTGGGTGACCTTATAAAGTCACATGAACCAAGTGGTACGTGGAACCTCGTGGGCCATCCAGAGATCACTCTATGGTCAAAACGCCAAGAACTGTGTTTCAACACACTGATGTTTACGCTCGACATTCAGCCTACGTACATCCTGCAGTTCTCATAGGCATGTGGTTCCCCATCAAAACACGAAATATTTCAAACTACCGACGCAGGGAAGCGTAATTCTAACCCCGAACATAGCCACACATCATGGGTCGTCCATGGCCCATCCAATCTTAGACAAGAAACCGATAAAGCTTCAAGCTACAACCGCAAATGTGAACTGATAGAGGATCGACTTGTGGCGGTTGGTTCCATGCGTGACACCGACGTTGACCACCTCAGGAAGACGTCTGAACAATTGCACTTGCTGCTTCCGTGCGAAACATGTCGTCTTTGAAGACACGCAATACGCCATCTTCCTCTATATGATCAAGAATTTGGAGCAGATATTCTGCAACATCTATGTACACAAACCCATGACGGATGTAGCAAATATCCATTGCCATTATATACTTGTGTAACATACAAGCCGGCCGTCTTCACTCGGGCTGTCCGTTACGCCTGCGGACCAAGTTTGGGTTCACGTGGATGCACCAGGGGACAGCGTTCTTCCTAAGTAGGGGGTCCAGCAACAGTTCTGTAAAATGAAACGGCACGGACAAGCATGAGCCAAAAGCCAAGTAGGTCATGCACACGACTTACACAAACTAAAACTAAAACGGCGCCGACAACACAGCAGCACGCTCCGTTACACAATTTAAATTCAATCTGTGCGCGCTTGTTGGTTTCGACCACACGTTACACTTGCCACAAACATCCGCAACATACTGCTCTAACCCTGCGGTTGGGATGTTGTATCGGAACGGATGACCAGAGTCACTTGATTTGCTTGCAGTGAGCTGACGATCTGATAGGTGCACAACGTACAGGAAGGCGGTTAGGTCGTGGTTGTGCTCTAGTGTAAAAGAGATAACAGCCAACATGGTTTTCCTCCTAACGAAGTTGAAGCGTGGCTGGCAGCAGGTATCAGGAGAACTGAGCAATGGAAAGTTAATGAACTCAACTCACTAAGATTGTCGTAATCCACGGCTTTTGTTTCTGCGTCGCTTGTATTTGATACACCGGCAAGACACCTACAAGGTAACCTCAGTAGTACTCACACTCACAGTATCATACTTCCATCGTCCACTGCTTGATTTTCTGCCTGAACCGAGAACGTACGAAACACTGTGGTCCTTCAGATTTTCTCCGAACAACTTCGTAAATCCACAAAGCTAGAAAATTCCTGTTCCTCAAATACACCTTTGAATCTTTGTAGATAACCCATCACCTAGACTCAAACTTCTACACAATACATCATTTACCAAGGTAGGACGGTCAACTATCAATCGAACATGAAAAGCTACTTCAGAGGAAAACGCACATGTATCCTCGCAACACCCAACATTAATATTTCTTATCTTGGGGCAGAATGAAGGACAAACCAATTAACGGTCGGCTGAAAGAAACATTTCAAGGTTCATGATCACTTGTTGCGGAAACCAACGATTCTAAACTTATTGAGCAATACGACCGAACTATTGCCAGATACTCACGGCTCTCTCATAAATTCGCTGTTTTACAACATATTTTAATCCCTACGAATAGATTTAAGCCTTAAGATGAAAAATTTCAATAGTTGATATCTTCCTCTCGCCCCAGGACTTCAAACCTCGAGACTATTTTTGTCCAAACGATTTTCGTTTCATTTATACCGGTGTTCTCGCACCACATCCACCCTGCCGTAGTTTTTCTTTGACGTTATCATATTCTGAGTCGTTTTCATTACACGGTTGATTAGGCCACTACACAATTCATGTCGTGATTTGCGAATACGCATGAACAATGAAAAGTGAAATTTCGCCATGTATGGAGGCAAGTCACTGAGTTCCTTGAAAGTTTTGTAGTTCACAATGATGAAAGTGGAATGAAATTATTTTACATCAATCAGTGTGCATATTACAAACTAAGTGATTTGTTTGAATTGATCAATAAATAAATTAATGTCATCGCAACCTATGCCCGATTTTCAAAAATGGTAATCCAAACAACTAATTGCTTTATTATACTTTATTCCAGGATAAACCAACGACAATAAAGGAGGCGATTAAAAAATGGGTATATTATTTGATGCTGTTTTATTTCGGTGTGTGTAGGAAGAAAAAACTGGGCTAAAAGCTTCAGAGGCAAAAGAAGTAAAGTTATATGCACAATATCCCCCTATAGAAAAAACTGATGCATCTCTTTCTACGCTCTCAGCATGCGAGTAATGCTTCTATCAACAGTTATATATTTCTTAGGAAGCTTTCTTTGTCGACAAATTGCATAGAGAAGATTTCTAATCTCAACGGTCTAAGTAAAACAGTTCCTTAATATATGTATATATTTCAGAAAATTTAAAAATTCTTTCTATTGGACGCAATAATATTAAAACTTTAACCGGGTTGGAAGCTGTTGGTGATACGCTTGAGCAGTTATGGATATCGTATAATTTGTTGGAGAAACTCAAAGGAGTTGGAGTTTTGAAAAAGCTTAGAGTTTTGTATATGTCCAACAACCTTGTAAAGGATTGGAGCGAGTTTCAAAAGTTATCAGATCTTCAGAATTTGGAAGATCTGGTATTCGTTGGTAACAAAATGAATTAATCGATTGACATTATAAACTTTTTCTCTCTTAGGTAACCCTTTAGAAGAAAATAACGCTGACAACTGGAGGGATGAAGCCTGTCGTCGACTGCCACGCTTAAAAAAGTTGGACGGTGAGTCGAAAAGTCTGGCGTTCATAAACGTTTTTTGATTTGTCGTATACGCGTTGATTCTATGTACTGCACTTTTCATTGATAAAAGGGAAGAATCGCTAACTTTGCGGGCTCTCCAATTTTCAATTTAAATGTCAAATCCAAGACCTGCTGAAGGCCTGCGTCTGTTGACGTCCTGATGCTCGACTGGTGTGATCCGGAGATTGGCTAGGCTGCGTTTACTGTCGATGCGGATGCGTTCGGTAGTTGTCTAAGAGTAGGGATAAAAGGAGGAGATGGCAAATCCTGGTTGATCTGACCAGCAAGAACAAATCATTTTTCGGTTAGTACAAAATAGGAAACGTTTACTGCAACATTATCCGTCTAGCTCTGTTTTAAATACATTTACGTTGGAGACATCCACGATCTTTGCAGGTAACTTGTTCCACGAGTTGACTACCCTGTTGGTGAAAATGCCAAATCGAACAGCCAATCGTGATCTTGTTTTCTTGATCGTGAACCTATGGTCTCTTAACTCTCTGTCCTGACATATCATGAACAAACATGCCAGGGGACTTGTGCCGGTGTAATGGGTAATTTTGTACACTTCAATACGGTCATCTTTTACCCGCCGGCCTTCGATCGAGAATAAGTTCAACGAGCTTAGTCGTTCTTGGTAGCATAGACCCTTCATACTCTATATCACACGTGTGACTAGCTTTTGTACTTTTTCAAGGACAGCTGTGACCTTTTTCAGATACAGTGACCAAGCATGGGCACAATATTCCAAGTGGGGGCAAACTATGGCGGAGTACATTGGAATGAACACTGCTGGACATGGGTTGGCGATCGCAGATTTTAGTCGGTAGAACGCTCGCCGTGCTTTTTTGAGGCTGCAGCACACTGGGCAGTTGGAGCAAATGTGCTAGTGAACTGGATACCTCGCTGAGACTGTCGATATCAAAATAAACAGAGCGTGATGTGTTCTCCTTCTAGCACTTCGTCGGATGCGCACCTAAGAATTACTTAAAAGCCGTGTCATTGGATGCAGCACCCCTGAGCTGACAGTGCATTCCAGCTATCAACGGCTCGTTGAGACAGAGTAAAGCGGTCCTGGTTTTTGCTTAAGAAGATTTCTCACTCCAACAGCCATACACGTGGTTGATGTCTGTAATTGTTCAAGTTGAGATGCTTCATTTTATGTAAAGAGGAACGCCACTGCGAGGCCGTACTCCATTCTCGGACGAGAGTCAAACAAGAAAAGTAAACAGAAAGCCCAATGGGACATCTTAATAAAGAATCGACCGGTTACTCCAAGTATTCATTTAGCCCCAACCTGGTCCTGTTTAGTATAAACCCGTGTTTTAAGTGTGTCGAACACAAACATCTTGAAGCTCCGTTTGCAACTATAAAACTTTATCAAGTGCCCGCGGACGCAATATAACCAGACATCTCTGACATTTGTCAGGTGCATGAAGTAGCATTCCTGCGGACATATTGGCAAGCCAAACAAAACCATTCATCTTTATGCCGCGTTCAAGTTCCGCTACAACACTTCGTTGCCCTTCTCCAAAGAGGTGGTCCTCTTCACATTCATGTCATCAGCAGAGACGTGGGAGTGCGGCTACAACCGGTCCGGTATGTCATTGATGAAGATAAAAAATAATAAAGTTCCGAGCACTAAGCCTCGCGGGACATCACTAATGGTAGGCAGCCAGTCCGATAGGAGCTAACCGATTCCGACAGAAAATGCCATGCCGTGAACGAAGGCGACTATTTAGTCTACTGTAGTGCGTTGTTCTCGTACGCTTCTAACTTGGTAGGTAAACAGTTTTGTTCAGCCCCCTTAAGAAATTAATTTGAATCAAAAACACGACCCATGCAATCTTTCTCTTTGCTAAAATTTCCACCCGTCGCTCTTTGGCCAGCAGGAGGATGGTCACACGAGATTTTTACATCCAAGATACTTGTTGTCTTACACTAGAGAACTTAGAAAGGTCCAAGTATTCCTGAATTCGACCAACCAACAGCCGCTCCACTACTTTGCGAACACACAAAGGTTAAGCACACCGGTCGGTAAGTTACAGCCTCCGCCCATCTTTCTTCCTTCTTTCTTTTTAGGTGCCATGCATTACACTGTTATGGCAGTTTGCCTTCCTTCGGAAAAGACAGACACCAGTCCGTCAGAGTATGGATAACCCCGTTGTCAGTTCACGTAGCAACAAAGGATGAATGTTGTCCGGACTGAGAGATTTGTTGACACTGAACAACATCAGCTCACGTTCCACTCCTTTACCGTTAAACAATGTTTTGACAGGCATCGTTTAACACCGTTAAGTAACTCAGCCTGTGTGTTGTCCTGGGAATGAATCGAAGACAAATGTCAAACCATTAGTTAAGCTTTGTCTAAACCTTCACTAACTTTGACTTTATGCTGTTCCGTCAGTACCGGAATTACTGTCGTGATTTTGTTAAGTGGTGGGATATACGTCCAGAGCCTCTTTGATAGTGCTGCTGATTCCATGGCCACACCGCTCATACCACTGACGAGTTTCTAGGACCAAAATATCAAATTCATTTCTTGTTCTGCGGAAAGCATCCTAACGAAAGTCATAGTGTAATGAGGCAAACACTCACAAGTCCAGGACATTTCTCAACGTATGGAACTGTCAGCACTGGCGTTGTCTGCCCGATATTAGTTGTACACTACAGTTACCGCCGCTACCGATCAGAGTGGAGTAGGTATAGCCCTGAGCAGAGTGGTCGTGGCCTCATTGGTAGATTAGATTTCTGTTAGCGGTAGACCTTATGTCGTCCGATTGACAGGTTCTGTTAGGATCAGCTCTAGAAGCGAGATATTCAGAAGTCTTTCCGTTACTTTTTGTGTGCCCCTGGTAAAGTTCGTGACGTCGTTGTCAAGGCCTTTGTTTACTCGGTTTAGACCGCTGATCTTTGTTTGACACGTAAACCTGATCTAGTCATTCTGGTTGGAGATATGAATGCCTAGGCAGCTTGCCTTTGTAAAGTGGGGTCATGTTTGGATGGCAGGTTTGTGTTAGCATCACGTCACTCAGATAAAGGCGGGCGGCTGTCTTTAGTAGGATTGCTGGCTCAAATAATCCTTTGCCAACACTTTTCGGAAAAGGTGGGGAGGCGTTAGTGGAGACTCCAACTCATTTGGTCTAAATTGTATGGATGACGGGAAACATTCTTCTGTGTTTTGTTCACTTGATAATACTTCCCACACTCGAGAAAGATGTAACAAGGATACTTCGGAAACCATAGGGGGACTAGCGTGACCCAAGCTATTGCTGGGATCTCGGCATCCATCATACTTCGTTGATTTACGGCAGTTTTGGAGGCAGACATTAAGGTAAAACAGGCAGAAATTTGTCCTAGACGAGAATGTATCGATTAAATTTCAACTCTTCATCACATTCCGGATCCGCTTCGTGTGTACCACAGACCAAAAATCGCCGCACTCCTCAACTATGAGGGTGTGTTGAATTCAGTGGGTTTGTATAAACTTTCTGGGTTGTTTAAACGCAGAAGCTTACCGAGCAAGTGTGAAAACATACTGTCGGTGCATTACTCTCACGTTTCAGCTCGGGTTGGGGTTTACGTTGAACTGCCTGACAGTTTCAGCGTTAGGAGCGTTAGGAGCTTGTTCACTTTCACAATTTTTTACAACAGTTTCATGGACTAAGTAATGGACAACCGTCAGCTGCACACACAAGGTGCCAGTGTAAAATTTTTACTCGGTGGAAGACTGACTGATCTAGGGTATGTTGACGACAAGATGTTGTTTGACAGTTCCTGAGCAGCACCAAAAATACTGGCATTTATTTTGCACTCTACCTCATTCTTTGGAATGTGTTTTCCAGCCTCAAAATGCACAGTGATTCTGCAAGACTAGTGTAATCAAGTCGAATTAATTTTGGAAGGTGAAGTCATGAAAGTTGTTCACCGGTTTGTATACTTGGGGATCTAAGTTTGGAATGGTTAATGTGTAGCAAATGAAATAAAAGCACGTATCTCTAAAGCTGGGGCGGTATTCGCTTGTATATGAGACCTCTAGTGACAGAGAGATAACTTTTTGAGGCCTAAGGGACGCGTATGTAAGACGACGGTGAGAGCTATATTACTTTACAGCAGTAAAATATGACTGCTCAGTGAAAAAAAGGTGAATCGTCTTCAGAGGCTTAACCACTGATGTCTGCGTTTGATCGCTCGCATCAGATGGCACCAACAAGCAAACAACAAAGAGGCTAGGAAACGAATAGTTGATTGTGATTGCTAAGTGGGCTATTTTGTTCGATCCTTACGTTTACACACGCTTACTTGGCTAGATCATGTGTTAGAGATGCCAGCTAATCATCTGTTACATCGAGACGTAGCCGATTACTGTCGGTTGAGAGGTGGGCAGCCGATGATCTGGGGGTAGAGAAATGGAGTTGTTCACCTAGGAGTCGACTACTGTATGTCGGGCTAGCCTATCGGGCTAGTGTTCACACGATTCTGTGGCCGGAGAGGTTAGGTGAAGTGGTGGCTAACCGAGCTTAATGGCTTAAATATTATCGTTGTTTGACCCAGTTTTCTGAGAAGTGAGTGCATTTAATGATGCAAAACAGTAAAATCTGTAAGGGAGCTGAGGGCGTCTCACTTTTACTTACAGCTCGGTTGTTTGTTTACAAGATGTAGGCGATTTCGTGCCGAATGTTCAAACTTGGCTATTTGCTTTTTAGTAGCTAGGTTGTCTTCACTCTCTCTTTTGCTTTCTAGTGTTGTGACCGAAAAACACGCCTAGTCTGCAAAGTCGTTTATCGCACGAACTTCCGTACCGGTTATATTGAACATGGAACCACGAACACGTACACTCATTTGCACGGCTGACGTACAGTCACACACACTGGGTAGCAGTACGTTGTCATTCGCCCGGGTGGCACTTCCCCATAGTATGTATACACTATTCCGATAGTTGATTCTGGTCCATCGTCTTCTTGGTGTTGAGGCTTGTCCTTTAGTTCCCGAATGTCACCCGTAAGTAGTATATTACTCATATACAAAACCGCTTGTTATACAACACTAGTAGAGTTTGGCATTTATTCATGGTCGTGTGATTCTTGAAAATCAACGCAAACCACTGAGGATTTGGTGTCTCTGATGATGTCTTTTGCATTTTCACAATGAAAGTGGGGTATCAAAACTCTTTCGCAATATCCTGTCGTGAACTAAGTATGGTAAACAACTCTTGGTCATGTAACAGAAAGTTGCAAAATCTTCGGTCATGTTTATGTCGTTATACATTATCGTGCCTGTTTTTAGATGGAGTCCTCTTTGTCTATATAACTGACTGTCCCAAGTAGGAAGGAAATTCAGTTTTAAATTAACACTGTTGACATCTTATATATGACCACTAATAAAGAACTGTTGTCCTTTGATGTCTCCAAACCGAGGCATACTTCCACATTTACAAAAAAAAACGTCCGAGTTAATAACTGATCAACTAAGCTGCTTTCATAATCTTTCCGATTCTAGTGTAAAGAACTTCTTAATGAGTCGTCTGACACCAGCCAGTAGTTTGTAAGTATGTAATGTATGCAATATGAATAATATTAACTGGCATCTTTGCAAGCCAGTTTCTAGATTATATGCTTTACAAATTTACATCAGAACTTTTTCAACGGGGAAAAGTTATCATATGTCAAAACAAATAACAACATCCTAATTTCCATACAATCATTATGCGTTTAAGTTAACCACGGTATATCTAATGTAGGGATATTTAAGCAATAAATGCATAAGCCCGTAGAAGACGGAGGTTTTGGAGAGTCTTTGATCAGGAAGGTTGATAATTCTATTTATGCCTCAACAATCATATTCAGGAACTTTGTGATCTCACAAAAAAGTAATTTAACCAGTTTAATGTAAAAGTGAAATTTCGTTTGAAAAACGGTATCTAAAGTAAGCCTTTTATGGTGTTAAGGTTCATTCAGACTGTCTTAGCTTACAGTCTGTAATTAATACAGCCAATTACAAAACACAGTATACTCGAACCAGTGATAGCGCTACGATGTTTTTACTCATTCATTTATTTATTCATAACGAATATGAACCCGACTCAAAACACCGCCCACGTCAACAGCGAGGTAGAATATTTTAGAAAAAACCTTTATTAGAAACGTTAAAAAGTGACAGAAAATAATATTGAGGAAAGGAATAAAAATGGCACGACTGCAGGTGCGTCGCTGACTGTATCACACTGTCATCTCGAACAGCAGTTCTAGCTGGCGGTTAGAGTCATCACGGGCACCTCATTCAGGGTTTTTGTATCTCGTGACTACATCGTTGCCTGATTGCTACACTGTCTTATCTGACCGTTAGTAGTCTCAATATATAATGTAAGATACGGTTTTAAGGCGTATGTGCACTGAAATAGCGCCTCCAAAATATACGCAAGGAACACCAGAATAATGGCGGGAGATCAAACGTATATTATAAGACAATTATAATGGGTCTCAACCACTACTGAACGACACCAATACGCGATATCAGCTTGGGAGGTTAATGATCCGACCATCGATTGCGCGAGCAAGCAGGAAGTGAGTATGTGTAGCGCCACTGGCGCGCATAGGCCAATAAACATGCAAACAAACAAACGCGATCGCATGCAACAAACGGACGGTAGACAAAGTTCCTTACGTATCTATGTACAATGTAAACTAGGATTTTGAGAAGAATTTTACACATCGTACAGCATGCAGACCGGGATTATTTCCTGGTCGCTTCACAGTAAACGCCCAGCTGGCAAGCACAGTGCATTATCAAAAGGCCACATGCTGCAAACGTGATTAGTTGACCAACTGGTCACTCATCCCTGGCGTTCTGGAGTACGTATAAGCGAGTGGTCGCATTACTGACGCGGTCAACCTACATGACGTGGGTCAATTGGCGGCCATAATACAACAAATCTGTTGATACCTTGTTCCGGGACAGGTCACATTTCTGAACCATAGAGCAAAACGGAAGACGCACAAGCACTGTGCATCCTTCCTTTCGGCGACTTTACAATATGAGTTTGCTACCTGTAGTTTTGGCATTTTTAGAAAGGACACAGTAACTGCTTGTTGTTCATTCGAGTAACCATGGCATTAAACAAACAAAAATAAAACAACAACATCGGATAAGTTGCTGCCACCTAGACGATAACTTAAGTAAGTTGAGTGAAACAGTGTAGAGGTTTTGCGTTTAAAACAACGTCTAAACTATAAAATTACGAATGAAGTTCCCTGGAAACTTGTAGGTACCTGTGATGAAATATACTTTTTGCTGCAGTGACATTGAATTCCTATCGGTCTATCTAGAGATGTGCATAAGACATGTGGTCGAAAGTGTATGGCTTCAACCGGATACCAAAAGAAGTACTATGGTCATTAGACTTCGCAAATGTGCTCAAACATTAGTTAGGAAACTAGACTAATGAACGTTATGCCACCAACTGCCGTTTACACATATCGTTTAATTAGTTAGTCAAATTTTCGGCTCGTACGTCGTAATACGTTTGCTTTTATAAGACATGCCAAACTGTATGTGGGGTAGATGTTGTCAGAGTACTCAACCCTAGACAGTAACAGTCGCAGTAAACGAAGTTTCATCTCACCAGCATACGGCTGACAAGTCAGCGATGTTATCGTTGGGTAAAAGTGAAATGTTATGAATGGTATTTGCCGCTTAATGAAGAGATCTGTATCTTTTAATCCGATAGTCTCAGCTGACAGAATTTACAATATCGTGTTCTTTATTTCACGTCGTGTATCCACCTACCTTGGTAAGAATGAACATCAACTCTTACGTCACATGTTGATCGTAGTAACTCTTTTTATTTTCAGGTGTGCCAGTTCTTCATGATGATGCGGATGAAGATTGATAGAACTTCCGACTCAGTTCATTCATGAACAATTTCAGATGACTTATTCAACTTCATGTCTATAGAAGACGGTCTTCCTTGTTTCAGAAGGAATATGCTACTTACCGTTTGCGATCGATATTGTACAACTTTGAAATGTGGAAATGGGGAAAAAATGTAACTTCAATACACCGCAAATTGAGTTCTGTTTTATGCGCTGTCAACTACCGGGTCAAGAAAGCAAAGTATTTTTGATAATGTGGTCTGTAAATACATTGTGCTTGTTCTGGTGGACACGATGCACCACAGGTTACCACTATACCGATTAAGTTGGGGATTTCCGGTAAAATTTTTGCTTGTCCTGATGTGGGTCTTTTACATTTTGATATCGGTTCAGGGCAAAAACTGGACATCACTCACAAATGACCCAAACTTTTGCTTTCCCGTACACCTTTAAGTTGGTCTTTCTCGAATAGAAGTACTAGATTCGAAGTCAATGATACAGTGGTCGACACGGTTCCTTCAAGAAAGCCAGACCAGAGTTCAATTTAGGGCCGTGCACCATCAACAAGTTCTAAACAAGAGTGAAACTCAAGTCTGATGTTTCGTTTCGGAGGAGGCTGCTGATAAGTCTAAGGGAGTGAGTTACGTTCGCTGTATATCAGTCAGAATCTTCTATTATGTATCAGCTTAGGATTTGCCAAGAGTTATCACTGGCATTTACTAATAACTCCAGAGGGGTCAAAACTAGATTAATCAGAATGAAGCAGTGGGTTGGAGAATGAAAACGGAACCATATCGCTGAAGTCAGCACTGTGCAAGGACCTACACTGGCAGTACTCCCAGTCCAACTGGACCTACGAAATTTGGTCGTATACCAGTAAATTCTACAATGCAACCTGGGAAAGTCATTGGTACCATGCAAAAAGCCAGAATGCTGAACAAGTACATTGTTTCAGATGTCCTTTCTTAGACCAATGTCTTCAACCATTTTTTTCATAATCGGTACTCATTAGGTTAAAGTGGCGAGATCGGAATTTAGAGCCGCAACCTACTTGATGCGAGCCCTAATTTGAGCACTGTCCTTCTACTGGGCGCTGCCGATCCAAACAAACCTAAGTTGATGTTTTAAGCGATGTTAATGGGATTGTTGGTTGAAAGGATGTGAAGGTCACCTTCTACTACTGTAGTGAGGACAGACGAACTTGATACATTACTCATGAGTAGGCATGAGGACGCACGTGTTTAGGCATCAAAATAATCGGGGGGATAAATAAGAAGGAACACTGGAGTCCACTCTGGTAATAAATGATGTTTCCCATGCATAGACATAGCACAGATAACTGTGGTACCACGGGCTTTTCGTTACGTGCAAACGAATGTACGTGTTCGAGGTTGTGTTGAAAAGAATACCTTCTACGTCGCTTCTCTGAATAAACAGTCTGCGCCACCCGCGTTCTTGGCTGACAACACTGGAGAGGCTGCCGGTTTATTACCACTTTAGATTGTCCTCATTCGGTTAATCCGAAAAAGAATAAAAATTTTCATAAGTATGATAGTGAACACCCAGAAGTAACCCACTTTCCGAAAAGTGATTCAACCCTCATAAACGAATGCAAAATATGAAACACCCTTCCCCAGTTACGAATTTGAATAGTAAAATCAGAAGACCAGTTTTGCAAAATGGTAGTACCATTTCGTATGTTCTCGTCAGTTGTTACACATAACAGCGGTGAACATCAAGAAAAACATTTAAGCGAATTAAGTTCATATATCCAGTCAGTGTATACACTCATCTGTCATTGGTCAAAACCACGGCAGACGGAGGTTCAAGGTCAATAGCTTTTGCACGCAGAGATCTAGCTTGCTACGCATGACAAGCAGCGCTTCGAGTGACTTGAGGAGGACGGGCTTGTGATGACGCATCAACACACGGAAAGCGTTTGTCTGGTCGACCACATGTCCGGTCTCCACCAGGTGTATGGCGATCGAAGAAGCCAGGCTTGCGTTGTTTGGTAGGGTCGCGTCGAGTCACGCCGCACATCAAGTCTTCAATATATTTGGGCACGTGTTCCCTCCTTCTAAGGCACAGAGATCGATCAGTCTTGTCAGTGTATGAGCTTGATTAGCTTGAATATTTTTGATGTTCACCGCTGTTAGGTGAAGCAGCTGACGAGAACATACCAAATGATACTACCATAATTCAAAACCGGTCTTTTTATTTCACTATTCGAATACAAAATACTTTTGGAAGGCTTTCAGCTTTCTTTGATTGAATTCACCTTTGGCGTATAAACTCACACTTAGCATTTTTACCGAAAACCATTTCTTGGGATGTGTGGAATATATTTCAGAAACAGATGCTTCCTCTGAAGAGTCACTTTAAAATCGGTAGCTAAACCCAAAAGAATTAAGACAACTCTCCCTGGGGTGATGGCAGATAAGATGTTGGTTAGCTAAGCTGCATAAATGTCTTCTAATATTCCATTCGCAATAACCTAACTACGGTTGTTGACGAGCAATGCCACCGAAAATGTGAGATCGCGCGTAAGCGAAAATCAAAAAAGAAAGCACCAAGTCACACGTGTTCTTTTTAACCTGTTTACCTACTCCTAGGCACAAAGTGAAGGAAGTACTTGCGCTCCATACATCAGGCAGATAGATCCAACGTGAGTGCATTGGATTTCAAAGGGAGCCTATCTATCACCTAACTTAAAAACCATAAAATATATCAAATCCGCTAGTCTGGTGTGAGTGTTGGGATGTGTAAAAAAACAGAAGTTCACCTGAGTCGGTCACAGTATTCATCATTCTTTTGGTTGCTAAGATTACGTTGTTCTTCCCTACCGGTTGTTTGGAATCTCATTTTTCTTTTTTGCATTGCCCAATCTTTATGTAGTAAGCGTATTGCACCTATACAAATCATCTGGAAAGTTTATTTCTATTCCGAACCCCCCTACTGGATGCAATAGCCGCAAGGTTCGAATCGGTAACATGTGGAATTTGTTGGCGTTTTAACTATAAACGAACCGACGGTGCTTATCACCAAATAAATGCGATACACACTCTGATAAACAGCTATTTGAGCTGAAATTCCACTCGTTGCACTCCGGTCCAATTCTGGGCTGATCATAATCACTCATTTTGCGTGTGGTGTCCCTCATCATCATCATACACAGCAATACATCAGTGATTCACACCTATGCTTAACTGCTACACAACCACAAATTAGAAGAAGCAAACCCTCTATAGGAAGAGAGAAGAAAAAAGGGGAAGGGGAGGGGACATAACCAATAAAAAACAGCTAGGTCTACATTCAAACATACAACATCAAGGCACCTACACCTTACAAAATGTACGAAGGAAGTTTCTGGTATGCGGTCAAGTCAACAACCAGTGCAGCACCTCAGTTAAGGCAAATTTTGATAGATATGTACCATTCTCAAGAATGGATTAGAAAATTGCCCTGGAAGCTTATAGTGTTAAGTGTGTTTCACCTATGTGTCCACTTTGTAGAGCACTGAAACGATAACGATGTAGCTGTGATCAGAGCTTTGGACAATATCGCCCAGTATGTTGAACTCTTGATTGTGGAGCCTTTCTGTTTACATACCTACCTATCTATTCCACATTCTTCAGTTTCAGTGAATGGCATCAGACTTTGGCCGTCTAGACCACTGATGTGCTCTACATGATAAGGTAGCGTGTAGAACATTACTTGAGTGATTATCTGTCGTCTAATGAGTTGCTTGCGTGCTAGTATCACAGCTGTTCATCATCATCATAGACAGCAATACATCAGTGGTTCACACTGATGCTTAACTACTACACAACCACGAAGAAGAAAAAGCAAACTCTGTATAAGAAGAGAGGAGAAAAAAGAGAAGGGGAGGGGACCTAACCACTACGCTTATACCTTGCAAACAAACAACCGAGCTGTAAGTGGAAGTAAGGCATCGTCAGTAAGACAGCCTCCTTACGGCTTTCATCATCATCATCATCACAACAGCCATGAGCCTGACCAAAAGGTACTGTGGCTCGGGCCGCCGCTCATCTCAACAGTGACGTGGAATATCCTAGAAGAAGACGTTTCTAAGAAGATTGAAGATCATTAAAACAAGACTAAGTGGAAAATAGTCCGTCTTTGAACAGGCAGGAGAACTGTTCAAACTCAGTCTGTTAAGAACGACGGCATACAACCTCATTTTGATACCTAAGAGTCAGCGGCAATGAACTGTTCACCTGTGGAGACAAAACAACTTTGATTGCAATTGTTGTTTGCATGAAGTGGAGTGTACAACGTTTGTGCCGATGAACAGTCATGTGTTCCATTAGATGTGTACATTTTCTGAACAAATTGTGTAAATGAGTAACACAAACGTGCTAGTGGCCGATCAATAAGACATTCACCAGGACAGTAAACGATGATGCAATGCAGAAATGGTGACCTGCGATCGATGAACGCCGTTGGGCAGAAGTCGAGGCATTTGGCTCTTCCTAACTTTAATCCCAGATAACTGGGGAACTATTTAAGACAATTATGGCTGATGTAGGTTGCCAATACTTTAGTGTGCAATCCAGTATACGTAAGAGCCTGATGAGAGACTATATGAACGACCTACGAGATTTTTTCTATCTTGTTTACTAAACCCTAGAAAGAAACAGGTATGGTCCTGTTAAATAAACAAGCATGAACACCATGAATGACACATTAAAGGATAGTGTCATTTTAAAAATTTACGATTGAGGAAGATCATACATTTATGATTGTGAAAATTATCCCCAAATTTTGGAAAAAAAGAAACAAAACAGGCGAAATACTGCGTCAGTCGGGTGTCATCATCAGGCTCAATTATACCTATAGGCTTTGAAGATTGACCAACAATTTGTAGAAATGGTATGCCGTTCCACTCGACGTTAGAGATGACGATGCCATCACGTAGTGCACCGATGTAGCGGTTAGCTGAACTCTAGGAAGCAATCCACAGTAGATCATCTCCAAAGGGTCACAATGATGCAATTTAAGCAATTGGATCCATAGAAGCTCATTCTGTTTCAGGTAAAAGATTCCCACTATTGGGCGTATGCCTACTGGTTACAAACGTGCTAATCAGAGTTGTTGGTTTTCTGCCTGATCCCATCCATCTCTTAATCATACAAATCTTGGAATGCCAGATAAACATAGCAAGGAACTCCTTTTAGCGTGCAAACAGTATAAACTTTTCATTTCGATGACAAAATCTATCATCAAAAGATTGGTTTACAAGCGGCACCCGCTAGCTGACGTACTCATGGGGATGAGTAAACAAACAAAACCGACAGAAGTGGTCGAACAGTGTGACATTTACAAATAGTATATAAGTGACATTTTCTGTATCTTTTGTGTTATCACTGATAGTGATAGACAGTAAATAATTCAGTTCACAGAAAGCTGAAGTTCATTGTAGAAATAGAGGATGATGGGCGACCAACTTTCCGTGGAACTGTATGACTGAACTGTCCAGATGAATCAATTAAACTAGCGATATATACGAGGCGGATAAAGAGAAGTTAGCATGTCCATTTTCATGAATTTTTACCAATGAAACAAAAACAGAACTGATCTCGTAAGTTGTATCTATAAACTTTGTACTGACGACATGCTAAACGAAGAGTTCAGACGTTGTGTTAGTGAATATCTTGACAAATCCCTAGCGAACGGAACCACAGTTCGTGACTCATCTGTCGAGCTTAAAACTATCCATATAAATGTTCATTACAAACAGGAAATATCAGAAGACTTAAAACAGCCCTGTGGGTGAATTTCCGTGTTGCGTAATTAAAACTGTCGTTCACCTCTAAGTCAATAGTAGACTTTCACCTCGAAGACAAGGTGCCAAATTGAGCCATTTCATTTTGTATTTAGTCATTTTTTGTTATTGTAGAGTAGGTTGCATCAATTGCACAACAAGTTGCTTGTCGGAGAGAATACTTGAACATCATCTCACCGCTTGCTTAATGGCCGAAGTACGACTAGAGTCCTACCACTCAATTTTGGCTCATCCCGGCCGCATTTAAGTCGACCTATCGAGTCACGCGTTTACATACCGGAGTTCCCATGTATCGTGCCCTGACCAATACGAATCTTGCTGGGAGAGTCTCACGTGTAAGCGCATCAGTCTTCTGTTTATACACTTAGGTTGCCATGATCTGCCGTTGCTAGAGAGTATGACGCAACAACACAGTAACCATACCAATATTTCTCGAAAAACACCAGGTTCAAACCGTACTACGGTCCATGTAACCCTGGATCGATAGCTTTTTTGCATTTATTGCGCTGTATTTTGATCCGAAGATGACACGCCACAAACGAACCTGTTCTCTACGCTTCGAGTTCTGGTGAAATCTCTGAATGTATTCGAGTAGTATTGACAGGTTTATTGCTGTGTAGCTTAGACAGTATGTGTTAGTAATTGACCCCCAGATGTGGCAGTTTAAAACCATTGAACATTAGGAAGTTATCCTGTCATCATCATCATCATCACAACAGCCATGAGCCTGACCAAAAGGTACTGTGGCTCGGGCCGCCGCTCATCTCAACAGTGACGTGGAATATCCTAG
>JTDE01014753.1:0-23684 GCA_014338405.1 Paragonimus skrjabini miyazakii | reverse complement strand
ACAACAGGTGATGTGCCACCAACAGAGTCCTTCTCCTGGTTTACTCTAGTGTTTGCAACAGAAGTACAATCGTGCAGTTTATCTATGCATGACCCGCAAACCCAAAGCAGCTCCTTATGGACGACATACAAGTCATAAACCCATTTCGAGAGCTTGTTACACCGACGATGGAACCATTTCGCGCACCCATCACATTGTATACTCTCGGCACTGACCTCCAGGTAACACTTGTTATTGCCGCAACCGCCAACTTTCAGAGTGACTACCTGAGTACCTATTCCTGGACCCGTGCAAGAAATTTCCCTAGGATTCAACTGTTATTAGTATCGGTTGAAGAAAATGACTGACGAAAAATAAACACCCCAATCGGAAGGAAAAAACCAAGTGTACCGGCCTATATGTAGTTCACTTGGACAGTAAATCGTCACGCAGCACTATTGACAGCTCCCACACCTTTCGCTAATGTGTCAGGCGCCCACAAGTCGTCCCGAGTGCTTCCAATACGTGACAGCGATATTGCAAATTTCAGCCTCTAATCCACAAGGATGGCTTTTTTATATGTTATGAATAGTTCGAATGGGAACTTGAGCTTTCTCTACATGCGCAATCCCGATAATGAATAGAGAGTGCGCTATCGGCTGTAGAGTGTACATAGGCTGATGTGGGACGCGCTGGCTTTTTATTGGCTACGGCGTGGTATAAATTGGAGCGTACGTGCGTAGGCCGTCAGATAACGTGTTATCGCGCAATATGTCGGAACGCGTGGACCTCAGTGAAGTATTCCGTGCCTACTTTCCAGAGGGTTTCCGTTGTGACGCCTTCGTGGAATTTAATAAATGGTTACGAATGTTTCAAAGGGAGACAGAAACAAGTTATGTTAGAAGGAATTGTGTTACACGTGCGCAGTACTTCCGGAATTCTGTAAAAAAAATAACGGAATGTGCGATGTACAAGCAGTGCTACCTTTATTGTGCAAGAAAGAGCAGACGGACTGAAGATGTGAATCACATGTGAGTTTGTCGTGTGTGTTCCGCATAACATGCTGTTGCAGATTTGAGGATTTTCAGTGCCCCTCCGTCATCCATGTTTCGTACAAGGACGGAAGTCTGCGTGTCTCCTACAGTTATCTTGTTCACAACCACCGGACAATGTCCATCGACCCGGCTATTTATCCAGGCGATCGTAAACTGGAAAGTACTGCTGAGGAAGCGGTGTGTGGGCTCCAAGACAGTTTTCATAAAACGCAGGAAGTAATCGATTACGTCAAGCGTGAATATGATATAGTAATGAATCGTAGCGATGTGAGGTTGTTAAGACGGAGGAAGCGATTGAGGGAACATCCAGACTGTGATCTGGAAAGCATACGAAAGATGTTGGAACCGTTCGGGCCGATGTATTTGAAAACGGACGATGAAGGTAGATTGTTGGTATTATCATTCACGATGGAGAGGCTGCAGGAGTTGTACATGCATTACGGGAGTGTAATAATGGCGGATTCAACGGCGGAATGCAACAACGGTGCGTATCATTTATGGCACGTTGATGTTACAGATTGCAATGGTAAAGGTAGCAGCGTCTTCTATAGTTTCTAACTAATTTGGTCCAGTGTGACAAATGTTCACGTTGGTGGCATGAACAACACGCAGGATGTCCGGGCAACTTTTAAATGTCGTTTTTGTTAATGCCCTTCATACTTTGCGCTTACCAGCTTGCTTTGTTTGCTTTCATTGAAGGTTTCACCATGCAATTTTCATTGCCATCGCTTGCTTGCATTAAAGCCTCTATGCCATACGTTCATTCCGTTTTTCCCGCCCATTCTGGTTCGCCGCACTCATCAGTTCTATATGTTACGTTGCAGGGTGGGCAGGGCTACTGCGAAATCCAACCTCACCTCAAAGTGGTGCAGCGGTGGAACCCATCTCCCGGATGGGCTAACGGGGCTCTGGTGTATAAACCATCGACCTTTATGTATTCAACAGTTACCAAATATACATTTAACTTCGCTACGTGTCTCCGCCTTTTACAATGAACCAGATGTGTGTCCACTTTGTGAAATAGAAGCGAGTGCGAGAAACTGAGATGGATGACCAGTGTGAAAGGATACTTCGCTTGCGAAAGTGCCGTAACTTCCGCTTTAGACGCCTCCTGTTGGGTATCGAATAAATTCACTAACATAAGGCGACCGATGCCTTGGTGGCTTTGAAGAGTTGGGTGCGTGGTACTGTTGATAAACCGCTGTAGGTGTGACATAAGATAGGGAACACCTTGTCAATTTTCTACAGTTTCGTCACTGCAAGCAGACTATGCCTGTTACGGAGGGCACCGTTGTGGTGAGCAGGCAACGCAGCGTGACTCTTACGGTTCGTTGCAAGTGGCATAAACCAGTACATGGAGCGTCACGACAAAAAAATGTGACACTGGTGGCATTCACAAGCTGACTTCCACGCTGCAATTAAAGGCGCTATGGAGTTGGAGGTGAGAGAAACTTTAGCACAACCGCGTGGCAGCCGCCCGAGAGGACGAATGTCGACGGAAATTCCAGTCGACCTACGGAATACAACCACTCATTATTTTGAACAGCTGTGCGGCTATCCAAACGGTAATATGTATAACATTTTTATCCTAATGAGTGTCCCCTACAATGGCAGAAATGGCACGGATTCATTACACAGCCACGAGTAAAACTGGGACATCTTCGCTAACACACTAACCTCGGTGTTAGTGGTCTTAGTACTTTCACATTCACAAAGTAATGTAAATAGGCACGTTTATACTCATGAGGCAGCCATGGAGTCGAATACATTTTACGAATTTGAGGAGATCCACCATGATCTCTATACAAGGCTAGCCTGAAAGCTTTCAAGTAGTTCCCTTCCGGAAAGAATCCAATTTCAACAAAGAGCTCGTCAGTAGCGCATATCGTTCTTAAGGCTGGTAGTAAATTCCACCAAGCAATAAGATACAACAGCAGTGGGAGCATATAATGCATCCAAAGTTAAGACGATCGGACCACTGCCAACCGAAGGCGAGACAGTACAAGAAGTATCGTTCCGCTCCCTGTAATGTTCCATCGCTTGAGCAAATGGTCTTAAAGCAAGACTTCATTCCGCAGTAACTTACCTTCAGGGTATGCACCATTAACTTGATGAAGACCCCGCAAACGACTCAGTAAACACTTCCAAAGAAACACGGACATTGCAGCATAATTTAGTAACATGACCACGTTCCATGGACTAAACGTTCAACATAACACAATTAAAACCGAAGAGATGTCGCTAGAGCAGAAAATCTAAATACAACATTTAATTATTTTGCATGCACACGCAGGCATACATATTACCATATTATTCTGTCCAAACAGCACGTACTAGCAGTAGATCGCAATCTACAAACGTCATCAGGCTTACATCCACGAAACACTTGCACAACCTAAAACAAAGCCATAATTTCTACTCATTCACGCTACTCAATCTAAAAGAAACTCGATAACCACTAAGAAAGCCATCGATTCAAAACACTAACGATTTATCCCGTTTCAAATGACCGCCAAGTAAATTTTCGACCAATCACCGTCATTTTTACAGCCGATGCCCATCTGCCCAATGAATATTCCTTTCCCACGCCAGAAATTCAAACCGTCCGCGCCCCGCTGGTTTAAGTAAGTGACTATCTAGTAACACTTTCAAACGGTCCCTAGAAGAGCGACTAACAATCTCTAATGAGAGATCGTTCCAATGGTTGATAACCCTGTAAGTGAAGAACTGTTGACCAAGGGAGGTCCATGGTAGAAGCTTATAGAGCTTCTTGTCACGACATCTTCAACAGTCATCAAATTTGGAGTGAATAATTACTGCACGAGTTTTGTGCTAAAGAAAAAATGCGTAAGGATTCAGTCGCCGCAAACTTCGAAATTCAAGTGGATAGAGATCAAGAATTTCAAGACGAGCCTCGTGAGAGAAGTGCCGCAGGACAGTGACCATTTTGGTAGCTACTCGCTAGACACGTCCGATGAAGAGAATATCCCGCTTCAAGCCGGTGAAATTGACTTAACTAGCCTACCCAAGCAATTGTCTCGTGTAAACACCGTGAAATGATTGAAAGGCACGCCTGTCTATGCGGGGAAGGGCTCATTTATCATCCTAAGAGTCTATCTGGTGGTGATAAGAAAAGGATTAGCCGGTCTTTTTCAAGGCCAACTTTCGTGATGGTTATAACACTTTGTTCACCATGTGTCACGAGTAGGTTTTCGGAGTCTCCTCCGAGCGACGCGTGTGCAAACATGATGTCGTTTAAAGGAAGATCCCAGTTATCCGACCAGCAAATCATCCCATGAAGATGTTGAGTCCACCGCAGTTACTACGACAGCCCCATCATCGCACACACCCTTAACACCAGGGCTGGAACTCCATAGTCTGAACACGAAGTACAAACGCGGTGAACAATATACCTTCCTGGGGTAGTGTACTCGCCCGGCGCTGAAATGTTATTAACATCAATCCACACTGATGACCCGTGGTGTGACGATCGTGGAGCTCCTGAGATGTCATGCCGGGATCTTAAAGGGGACAGTTGGACGGGTAAACATGACATCACACCTTCACACCCATCAGAGAAGTATGCAGCCGGTGAACACATAGATCATCATCATTGGATTTATGAACGTTCATGAAGGGTTGTAGCTGGACGGGTGGGAGTGGGAATCAATGCTTTCGTCTAAGAAATAACTAGCATCAAAGTTGATCATTATCCGTCGGATAAGTGAGCATTGACTCGCGTACATATGGTAAGCTACCTTCCACTATAATCAATAAGCAATAAACGAACCAATACACATGTTGGTAATGATAGAGTGGGACGTGTTCCCCATGAAACAGCCACGTCATAACGTCTAGTGCAATCAGTTTTAAAAGTGACATTTCGTCGACCGTCTTTGACCGGAAATACTATCAGGAAAACAGGCTCAACATATGATTCTGATGTACAGCTAACCAACAAACGTGGCGGCATAGCTTTCATTAGGAAGTACTTCGATATTAAGTGTACAATACAATGCAAACGCAACACCTTCAAAAATTACAAAGCCAATTATATCTCCCAAGTCACGCGAAATTGAGCGTTTCCACAAGATTGCAATGTCTATTCTATTATGAAAACTCTGATGGGAGCATTTTTCAGAACGTAAAATCGACTAGGCAAGCCAACATGATGCTTTTATCGGAGAAAATGGTGGCATCTTTCCCAACAAAATTGCAAATATGAACCATTTTTAGGTATAGCTGAGTTTTCTGATTTCAAAAAACTTCTACACGTGATAAAATCTATATATTTTTTCGCAATATTCATTTTCATATTTCATGAAAAATGTGAAAAACCTCTTCTCGCGCTTTAATGGCCGTTTCCAACCCGTTATGACCTTGAATCACCCTACCCGCAAACTACACGATTGCCGAGAACTTCCCTTTGGATACCATTAGACTACAGTTTATGTACGAGAGGACCGTGTGGGTCACGGTCGAATGATTCGGCAAAGCCGAAAATGATATCATCCGAGATATGTCTTCGGCGTCTCTCAGGCTAGCCATGAAGGTTAGCACATTGGTTATGCCTGACCGCTAGGGAAGAAAGTTGTGCTGGGTAGAGGAGTAGAGATTATTTAAGAATAAATGCTTAAGGATGGCGCGATTTAACGTGCGCTCCATCGCCTTCCACGGAACGCTTGTTAGGCTGATCGGCCGGTAACTAGCAAGGGGGCGACGATCGTCTACCTTAAGTATGGATGTGACAATGGCCTTTTTCCATGCCTCCGAAGGATTGCTGGTCCAACGTGTCTGTTTGAGCGGACTATGACAGGACACCGCCAAACCAAGGGCCGCTTCTTTGAGGATCCGAGGATGGATGCCGTCTGATCCCATTGCATTATATAGGTTGATCCTGAGCGAGAGATCCTGAACGTTGAGCACAGATAATTCAGCCGTAAGGAGTGGGCATTAGAAATTTCTCTCCAAGAGAATCAGGCGCCAGGTTTGCGGAACCATATTATAACCTACTGAGTAGTGTTCTCTAAACACCTCAACAATCACCTGGGGGTTAGGAGGTCTCCTTGTCGGAAAGCCGCAGAGAAAGCGCTGAGGGCTTAGTTCTTCTATGGCGACGCATGTACTTGAACAGAAAATTATTATTCTCCCGAGCTACCAGTAAGATTTTTGACTGTACCTGTTGGGTACGATGACAGATTTCTTGCCCGCATTTGTTTCGTACACGGCGAAAGGCTTCTAGATCCTCCGACTTGCCCGTTAGCTTTTGCTTAGAGGACAGACAGGAATGTAAATCAAGAAGACGACGTATGTTCCGCGGAAGCAGTGAATAAGATGACGACTTCCATAGTTTGCGGGGAACAAATGCCTTATCAGTTTCGTGAATGGCAGCTTTAAAAAAGGATGGTTTGTGTTCAATGAATCACACGCAAGTTTGGCTGTACTTAAGTATGTCTTTAATGCGGCGAAGTCAGGTTTCCGGAAAATTCTGGAGGAAGTCTTTGGAATCAGCAACAGATAAAATAGAAACCTAGTAACGTGTGGTCGCTGCCTCAGCGGTGGTTTGATGACCACTCCATCTACCAGAGGAGCATCATTTGTGTTAACGAGATCAAGCAATGAGGGTATTTGTCCTGGACGGTGCCGTGTAGGTAGTTCGGCATGTTGTGTCCAGGTTTTTTCGTGGGTCAACACCGTCAGGTATTTTGAAAATCCAGTCAGATTCCTCAGCAGAAGCAGCTATATAGTTGAGATCGAGTTCATTGAAATCACCCACAATGAGAAGGTATGAGAAACGCTATATAGACGGCAGACGGTCTGAAGCGGCTAGAATGATCTCGTCGTTAGATGCGCTGCACGACGGCGATCGGTAAGTAACACCGACGAGGAGCGTGTCACGGCTACGAAGCTGGAGTTTGAACCAATCCGTCGCATTTCTTTGGGGAGGTAAGTCCTCCTATGACAGTTGGTACTGACAGCTTCTGGATTTGGAAGACAGCTCAGCCTTCCACGCGTCCTCGGGAAGAGTCCGTTCGGTACAGTGAGTACGAAGGAACATGCATTTCGTTATCACTTATATCTGCGGAAAGCCAGGTTTCCGTTACAGGAAGAATGTGAGGACAAGTATCGTGGACCAACTGGCTAATTTCTGGTTGTTTGCTTAATAGGCCCAGAGAGTTAATGTACAAATACTAGTACACTAAGACGATCGAATGACCTTTGAGTATCTCGGAATGACCTATATTAATCGCTCACCGACGTTACAGCTAAAGTGACGTCCACTCCACTATTTGTGAATTTACGGCAATCATGGCGTTCGTAAACTCAGCAAGTCAAAACATGACAGCGTTCTCTGAAACAATTGTTATCTGTTCAATATCAGAAGGCATAGTAGTGAAAACAGAAAAACTAGGAAAGAGTAAAAATACCATTATTTTTTTAAACGACTATAGGAGGAAGACTGCAGAGCAAGCAAAACTGTGGCAGTACGCGTCTTAAAGTCAATACGCGGGCCCACCAATTTGTAGGGAATATCCCTATACAAAGGTATAAACGCGAATAGTCATTTCGAAATGCAGTCGCTGAACAGCTCACTATAGGCAACCCCGATCTATGTAAAGCAGGAGCACCCCATAGACGAGACGCGCGCACCAAAAGTGTATTGGTAAATAGAATCAGGTGGTGTTCATTCTGTACAAGGAAAAGTGGTGTAGACTGTATATAAAAATAAAGCGAAATATGAAAATATGTGCAATACCCTACAATCTATTCATTCCCTAATTTGTAGTTTAGGTGTCAGGTATTACATAAACATTCCTACCCGTACTCTTTCTTTTGTCTTCTCGCTGTTTGTTACCGTTGACGACCCTGCCAAGATGCCAAAACACCCTTAGAGTGAAGAAGAATTGCCGTCTGGCTCTAACTGGGGATTCTGCAAAATTATTGTACCTCTTTATAGTACTAATAACACCGGTTGTCCGCCGAGGGGCATCGCTTTGGAGACTACTGAGACCGTCACTACACCTGAGAAGTTCTTCTGGGAGAAGGCTTTCTATACCGAGAGTTGCAGGCTCGGCGGTGGATACATTTCAACCCGCCCATCAGTCAGACGCACTGTCGAACTTGCCGGCGGGATGGGCGTTTACAGTTGTGTTAGAAGATGATGTCGTAAGGGATGAAATGAACGAGCGAATATATCAACGTATTAGAAACACACTAATACCCGGGGCCCTCGCCCTGGATTGTAAAAGGGAGTTCCACGAGCGCCGTCAACGGCACGGTTAGGATATGCAGACTTTCACACGGCAGCTGAAGCGCCTACCCGCCGAGGTTTTCCGATGGATCCCGTTGGAAAACGGGACGAACGGGTTTTGGAACGGTTGGTTAAAGTAGTGACTCATCAGAGGTTTGGCGAGCGGTTACTGAGGAATCCGTCCATCAAACTGGAGAAGGCTTTTTCACTCAGACGACACACCAAAGCAGCCACGAACAACTTCGAGTGCAATTTTTGTCCCGAACTTGAAGTGAATGCTGCTGTTCAGCCGCCAAAGAGGACCAACGAGTTTTACGCCTGAGCCCGGGGAAGCTGTCAACTGAATTTGACCAGGAGCGGCTGTGATTATTAAAAACGGTTCGGTCGATTTCCACGAACTTGCGGTCAAATCAAATAAACCCCTACTGTGTCAGAACTCGCGTTTCATCAAATGATTTTGAATGATTTTGAGGATAGGATTGCAAACACAGACCCAGCGATCCATTTGACGGCTGCCTTATCACAGAACTCTAGGTTACCTGTAGCCCCGATCACTATAAGTGGACGGTGCGGCTCTCGCATTATTGAGACGGCAGCGTCCTGCAGCCTGGAAAGGTCGAAAGTTGCGATTAGTCTGACAAGGTGCAGGTGGCGCTGTTTGCATCAAAAGTTGCTAGCATTCAACGATACCCTCCTGATGGCACGGAGACAAATGGAGGTTGAAGAAAACCTAGCCGGAACGCGTCTCAGTCATGAAGTGCTGGCAGTCGATAAGTTTTTGTGGAGTCGATTTGTATGTGAGACTGAAGTGTCGCGTAGATTTAGCCCGGAAGAAACTGCTCATTAGCCAGCCGACGACGCGGAAACAACGATTTGTGAGACCATGGACAAATAAATTTTTCACTACAGATCCTAATCCATGCAATATTGAAGCGCAAATATTGGAGCTACTTCAAGGTTTCAGTGGAAAATCTGGCGGATGGGATGGCCAATTTAAGGACGGTTTAACGGACCTGATCGAGGTGTACGGGGATGTTTTGTGTGGAACGCGACAATGTCAGTGCATGCATGGGTGCTGAAACATCGGATCGATTCAGGGAATTGTGTGCCGAAAAAACTCCTTCGAGACGAATACCGGCTCACTACCAACCAGAACTGCAAAGGGTGGTTGAACAGAAGCTTAAAAATAAAGTTATCCAGCTCTACGTCAACTTCGGCTGCCCCAGTGGTTCTGGTAAAGAAGAAGGACGGGAAGTCACGCCTTAGTGCTGATTACCGACTTGTGAACAGCGTCACAAAGCAAAACTCGTTTCCCGTTCCACGCACAAACGACGCACTGGAAGCGCTTGGCAGGTCGTGTTGACTTTGCAAACTCGACCTTGCATCCACCCACTGGCAAATCGAGGTTGACGATGTATACAGGAACAAAACAACGTTCATTTCATCTTCGGGGTAGCACGAAATTCAGGCAACGACGTTCGGCTTAGTGAACTTTCCGGGAACACTTCAACGCCTAATGCAATCAGTACGTCGTGGTCTGGTCCCTCAGAAGTGTTTGGTATATTTGTACAACGTCATCGCTCACGGCCCATCATCGCACCTCGCAAAATTACTAATCATACTGGACCGGCTACGCTAGGTTGGTCTTAAACCAGACCAGGCTACATGCAAATTGATGCAAAAAGGGGTTAATTTTTTGGTACACGTCATTTCGAAGGACAGCACCCAGATAGATCGCGCCAAGATGTTCCAGACAGAACAGTGGCCAATCCTGCTGACTCCCATTTGGGTGAGAAGTTTCTTGGGTCTAGCCTCATACTGCCGGCGACTAATCCGCAATTTCCCAATGACAGCAGAACCTATGAACGCCTTGCTGGGGAAAGATCACGAGTTCGTGTGAACGGAGACGCAGAGATGAAGTTCTGACATATTGCGTATGGAAATGTGCGAGTCTCCAGTACTAGCATTCTCTGATTTTACCAGGGAGGCTGGTGAGTTCATATTTGACACGGATGCAAGTGATCTCGGTCTCGGGGCAATGTTGTCTCAAAAAGTTGAAACAGGGTTATCAGACAGAATTACGAGGCAAATTTGTCTACAGGTTTTGCGAGGTTTATTCAACACCCGGCAGTCAATTTTTGCTCTTAAATCGATATCGTTTGTTTTTCACTGTTCAATGACTGCTGAGTGCCACATTCTAAGCGTCCATCAAATCTTGTTTTGAATTCAGTGATTGTCAGTTGTTTATGTTTCGTCCGGATATGTTTCCGCTCTAAAGGCACTCAGATTGCCGGAGTTATAAGTGAAATTTGTTGATCACAGTTTCGGCAGAATCCGTCAAATATGCTGCTATTCCAACACTCTACGGGGGATATTCCAGGATTAAAGGGGGACTAAAAGATGGACGGCATTGATATTCAGCCTACTACCCATGGGCTGCACTTTCAAAAGGTGATGGTAGTATCAAGATCACGATTACTCCTTAGTTAGCCCCTACATAAGCCAATTCCCAAGAGCAGGAGTAAGTCGAGGAACTCGAATTGGAAGACATCAACTCGAGCTGAAGAAGAAGTAGTCGAAGCCGGACAAAATACTGAGGTCTACATGAGTAAAGCTTGATCGAAGGTGGGAAAAATGAATGATGGTCGTTAGCCGAGTTATATGACTCCGCCAGGTAACGTGTCAGTTAGGACACTTCGGAAAATCCGAAACAAGCTAATCCTGAAATTTGGAAGTTCGAAATGCCCCAGGAGGATTTCGTATGAAAATCATCCGCAACGCCGATGGCGAATTCCATCGATTTGCCAAAATGCTGAGATGACCTTACTCAGCGGAAATCCGGTTAATTGCTATCAATTCACGAATAAGTTTCAGTATTATATTGAAACCAGTATGACGGGTTAACGCCAGTGACCGCTCTACTAATTACACTGTTGCCAGTGGAAAGCTGGCAAGGCAACTGAAATATACACGATACATAATGTGATATGATATGTTATGTAACCTACACGATGTCGCCACGATCACTGGCTTACACGGAGACAGCAGAAGCGTTACGGCCTCTTTCCATATTCTTTCCGTTTCATTTTGCCAGGTCTCGGACCGATAGGCTACTGTGAGCAAACTGATACTGTCCGATCACCACTGTTGGGCTAAAATGATGGTACGTTTGCATGAAAAAGTGTAGCAATGTTTTTGATCAGACTGACCACGAAGCTGACTTCAGTTTTTTGAGTATATTGGAGAACATCCTTGAAGGTTTATCCTCTAACCTGTACGTGAACGGGTTGCAAAAGCAGACCAGGCCAGTTCACAGAGGCACGGGCCGACGATTATCGAGCTCACTGAATCTCCTCCGCAAACAACGCGGGTGACATGATTCAGATGTTGACAAATGGCAGATTATTGCTGATGTTCATAAACAGGGTCAAGAAGGGACACGAAGAGCTCTGAACCTTACCACCACAATGTCATGCTTTGTGAATTGTAATTTTCGCAGACTTGCGCACTCACTGAAGAATGTCCTGATGTGACCACTTGATGGTCTGGTACGCGACGATTGGGCGCTGGCTTTGTGTGCTCTATTGCATCACACGAAGCCTCCAAATGTGCAAAACAACCCCCTGTGTGAAGACGGTAGCCGAAGTCAGCGTCACTTTTAGCCGTATAACCATAACGTCCAAACCATACGAGAGTTCTCTTCCAGCCGTGCCGTGGCCTGTAATACGCTGGATTCTGGTGACAGATGCGTGCGACTTGGGAGCGGTTCCAGTGTGTGAAAACTACAACGAGTATCGCAAAACCTTTTGCGTTTATTGCTAGCGGATCCGAGACTACCCATATTATGCATAAGTTTCTTAAAAGGCATGATAATGCTAAAATTCACTCGTGTCTGAAAGTCACGACATTCGGTGATGCAACCTGGCCTTGTGTCTGCAAAATACACGACAGGACAGAGAATCATTGGAGTCGTGATACAAAACAGGGCTCATGACGTTCTCAGCAAACAAATCGAACATTATCACTTATGGTTTTCAAATACTCAATGCTTCTGTCTCACTAAATGGCCATCATATTGATACCGCCAGATCCGTTGGAAATCTAGGAATATGGTATTCAAACCCCTTCCATTTCTGCCAACAAGTACGCTTTCAGGTAGCAAAAACTAAAAGGACAATAAGCTGTATCAAAAGGATATCCGGTCTACTGGATGCGAAGCTGGCTCTTTACAAAATGTGTGCTCGACCTCAACTTGAGTATTGCACCTTCATTAACTGCCGCCTACGCAAGTCTGATAGGCTTGTTTAAGAAACTCTCCAACGCTCATTTACCAAAAGCTTATTAGGATATTCATCCTTACTAATTTATAGTGAACGTTGTCAAACACTTGGCATTGATCCACTCTGGTTACGAGGACTAAACCTGAACCTTACACTTATGTATAAACTGATACACTCGGACGCCATCAATGCAGCATTCGCCATTCATTTCCAACACAGCTCCTCATATAGCCTACGAAATAAGTGTTTCACCTTGGCAATCCTGTCAGCTCTGAAGTAGATAGGAGCCAACTTCTTCATTGTAAAATATTCCTATACTTAGAATAGACTTCCGAATGAAATCAGAGCCAGCAACAACATCCCGCGTTTTCAAAAGGGTCTGGACAACTTCCTAACATCATCAAACATAATGTCTGTTTTCAAACTCTTTGTATCTTCTGATGACCTTTTTGAATGAGGTCCGGAGAACGTTTAACCATCAGCTCTATATAACTTAAAAACCCGTCCTTACTATCAGGTTTCCATCTTAAACAACTTGAAAAGCTTGCCAGCAACCGTCTACTGCGTGTTCGCCGTTCACTCACACCCCACTTAACATTTGATTCACTGTGTACTCACGAAATCGCATAATTTTATTCATGTACCTCACTGTACATGCATCTCTCAGAATGATGGACAATATAATATTGAAGCTCATAGTAAATTTAGTGAAATCAACTCTCATAGATTTGCACTTAGATCAAAAACAAAGAGAAAAACACAGGACTATGTCTTACATCTACACTTTTCTTACATAGTATATATATGTCCATTCGTAATAACTTGCTCACCCCGGTAGGCTTTCAGGTTATATTTAATGGTAGCCGGTATTGACGGATTACTTGGCTGGCATGCAAAAATTCTCCACAGAAAACCGGGGGGAATACACCCTCGTTCACTATATATAATCTCATTATAACCCCAACTCACATCCGGCGTTGGCCTCCCTGCCGCAAACCTTCCATTAATCATTAGTAACCGTTGTGTGCTATGAAGTATAGATCCCAGCTTAAACATTGCCTTATAAAACAAACTGACGTCAAAACTACATAATAAGCCCATTGAAACCTCAATTCATTTCGTGTGCTGCCCCCTGTTTTGAAACCCTCCCCGTTAACCACTAGTGAATGTTGTGTGCTATGAAATATAGATTCTAGCTTAAACATCGAGACTGTGAAACAAAATGACGTCAAAATTCCGTATGGAGTTCTGATTACCATATGATAATCATTCTGGAAGTAGCTGCTGATTACCCAAGTATCGCAAAATATCAACAATTGCTTGGTAGCATCGCGTGAAGTTTTTGTCAAAAGAATATAACATGTACATTGTTCTTCATATTAAATGTGATTACTCTCTTTTTCCCATTTAACACATGAGCATCTGTTATGGAAGGAAAATTTTTGCGATCAATGAACGCTCAAAACCCCATATTGGCCAAGCGATTGGCGAGAATTTTGACCGTTTGTCGTTTTTGAACAATCGACGAAGTCTTGCACTGGAGTCTGCTCAATTCTTCCTCAGGTACTAGAACTTCCCGTCTTCCCTCACTCAAACTAAATTATTTCAACATTCTTCCAAATGAAATTTCGTCAAATAACGACGAAATCCTCTGAGGATGCATTTGCACGTATTTCCCGGCGTGATCTGGAAATATTTGAAACGTCGTCTTTTATTTAACCTTGTTAAAGGTATATTAATGTAACTTCTCATCTTTTGTACTGAATTTGTGGAACAGGCGAACTATCTTCTTTCCTGGGGTGTAAATCAAGCGTTGTAAACCGTGACCCTTTTCTCTCTGATTACGCTATCTTTTGCCGACAGACTTCATGTTTTTCTTATTATATATTTATGTGTCGCTTTGTACCGCATGCAACTATCTGTCGTGATTGCGCACATCCGAGCGCGTTTCTCACAAATGCGTTGAGAAATATATATATTATCATTATCCGCAAGCAAGCTGGGACAAATCTCAGTTAATTTCCATAATTTATAAATGAGGCATTTGAGATTTACGGGCCATACGGCGTCTAAAATCCATTGCTGAGATCGCTAGCTCCGTTGCAAGGTGTGACTGAGCGGTAACAACAATTAAGAGAAATCGAGTTCAGGTCGACTTATGAGAGGTAGATCAATATACTGGTGGAGTCTGATGTCCCAGGAGTTCCCGTGGTTCTTTACTGGAATCAGTGGACGTGCACAGCCTTATGAGACTGAAACCCTGCTTGACCGGATGGTTTGTGGTCCGTCAAATGAAGGTGCTTAACCATGAGATCCCTTGAGCTGCTTTTCAAGAAAACATATGCTTCGTGAAAAAACTTGATCCCTGTGCAACCAAACAGTTTACTGATACAGCAAGCGTTGGCCATTTCTGTCCACAAAATGTCAAGTTAACTCTAACAGCGGTCGAGAATAACGCTCGTTTACCCAACGATCTTTCCGAAGTTTCGCTACCAAAGAATGTCCTGGGGGTCTTTCTGCCCCCCCGATAATCTACTGGTTCTTATATATCTAACCGTTTTGCAATGTCTCCTGTTAAGTGATGAAGAACTACGTGTTAGATATGCCGCTTTATCACAATCTCATATCAGCAAGGGGTATATCGAACAGGCACTCATGAATCCTGAGCTTGATCAGCTTGTCGGGCCATGGTATTTGCCACTTTACCCTGTGTTCAACCCCGAGAAACCTGAATAATTTCTTGCTGCAGCCGACTCTCCTACCAGGTGTCATGCCATATCTCTGAACTACCAGTTACTGTAGAGGCCGTACCTCACTTCCTCACTTGTAAGTGTGTTGCTTGGAGTTGGGATTTATTCGGTTGCAGATGTGGGGGTAATTGGGAGGCGGTTCTGCGAGTTCGCGTACCTAAAACAAACCGTGAAACTATGAGAACACTATAATGGCCTTCAAGTAATCGCGGCAGTAAAATCACTAAACGGCGGGTAGGATTACCTCTATTTGTGACCACCCCGTCCACAGTTTGTGCAAATAGCACCACAAAGGGAACAGCAGAAACCCTTAAGCACGTGTATAAGGGCAGCATGTTTCGAACCGCTCACACGGAATTCTTCGTTGACGACTGCTTATCCTCCTCGCCAGAGGCACCCCTGACAAGCAAATTTTTCCAATGTTTCACGTCACCGTTATCTGAGAAAAAACTTCGCTTAGCCAGACAGCTGTTGAATAGGCGTGAAGTCCTTGTTGGTTTTATTGTAAACATTAGGAATACCGTCGTTTTTTGTTGATGTTGTTAATACCCGTTAGGTTATTGCTGGGATTGCCATGCATTGTTCGATTATTGTCGAGTTTGATAGGAAGTGACCCTATGTCTTACTGCCGTAGAAGAATCTGCATTAACTATGTTTATTCTTGCTTCAGCTATCGTTGTCATTTTCCCTGCGGTTAATTAGTCCGGGACTTAATGTAATTATAAAAGCTGAAATTGAAAAACACTACACATTTTTCTGAGTACCTACCTGAGTTCCTACCATCCTTTGACTAGCGAGTAGGCACTTTGCTCCAACCCAGACACGGACATTCGTTTTATCGTCCCTTATCACTTATCGACGCCCAGTTGTTCATTTGTTATACAGGCAAATGCTGTATTCGGTTTCTGAGGCAACTTCCCCAGCTGAAGTAGCGAACATAATGTTATTGTATACCCGTTTAATTGGTGTCGTATTAAGGCTACTTCTTACGAGCGCTTTCTCCACAACCGTTTCGAAGATAAATCATCGTTTCTATTGTTGGATATTAAAGAAGGACCTTACTGGATCGTCAGATTACCCGCCACTCATCGTGAACCTGAATCGCCCGCAAATGACCACAGTCCACTTTCATCTGTGTCGATCGCTCCACTTTCCGTCCTGCAAGCGATGACAGACATCAGACCCTGTGCACTTCAAAGCTATGTACCAAAACTGACCATAGTAAATCTTGCTGCCAAGAGATCGAGTAATCCTGGTTTACACGACGCGAAGCCTGCTAGCCATTTCAAGTCTTGCGACATCACAGAAGAAAGAAGTTGCTAAGACATATTGAGCCTATTCAGTTAGAAAAAATATTATGGGGGAACCGTTGAAACGAAACAAGTATCCTTTCGGAGAAAATACTCTCTTCCGCCGTCGCCACATCCGTGTGTGCGATTGAGAGGGTGACTACGTTCTTCTTCATAGGAAAACCAACGATGGCAAGGGCTAGGTGTACATCTGTAAGTCAAGTTGCATTTCATTGTGCAGTTGCCGCTCGTCTGCACGAAACATCTGTATCCACTACCCCTGAGATATGTGGTAGTTTATTAAGGAACGGATCACGACGGCAGCCACCGAGACGATTGGTGTCAAACGCCAGAAACGTCCGGACTGGTCCGTAGACAACAACGCGGTTATCGCCGAATTGGTACGAAGGAAGACGGCCACTTTGCTGCCTCCACAGTGGATCCGAGTAATGAAGCGAAGAAGGCGACGTTCCGAAGTATCCGCCGTCAACTGGCCGAGCGTGTTCGCGGAATCAAGGACAACTGGTAGATGAAGCAGGGCTTCACAGACTGTCGACAACATAAGGATCGCTCAAATCGATTTCGAGCCCATCAATCTAGTCTACTAAAGCACTGGTAGACGTGAACGCCGGCTGTTCGTGCACCCAGCCAGTGGACATCGTGAAAGCGCAAACACTTTGGTAGTCTACTAAATCTTCCTGCTACCATTCATTGGGTGACCGCGAACAGCTTGCCGCAACGGGCCATTAAGCCTTCGCTTGTTCTCGCTCCTGATTTACTAGAATTGCAGGGAGCGATAGGTCAACTTCGCAACGGGGAAACTGCATGTGAAGATGGATTGCCAATCGAAATCCTGAAGGATGGCGGGCCGACGATGGAACGTGCGTTGCTCCCGCTGTTTCATTCCATCTGGGAGCATGAGGTGATGTCACAAGATTTTGAGGATGCTGTGATAGTACCTTTGTTTAAAGGTAAGGGTAACGAGCAGCGCCTCGACAGCTATCGGGTATCAGTTTGCTGAGCCGCACAGGCAAGGTGCTTGCCAGAATCCTACTGAGCCCATTGAATACGCATGACTTAGAGGCCAATATTCCTGAGGAGCAATGCGGATTCCGGGCGAATTGGAGAGCGAATCGGAGAACTGGTGTTCTCTGCTCAACAGCTTCAAGAGAAGTGCCGGAACCGAAACCAGCCCCTGTATTCCCTTTTCGTAGACTTCACCAAGACGTCCAAATCCGTGAGCCGCGAGGTGCTGTGGACGGTACTAGGTAAGTGTGTATATCCAAGTAAGTTCATCAATTTGATTAGATGGTTGCATGTGGGCATGAGGGCGAAGGTGTGGTCGTGTGGATTTACCTCTGGCGATTTTGACACTGTCACTGGCGTGAAGCATGGTTGTGTCCCGGCCCATCCCTGTTTTGTTTATATTTGGCTGCCACGCTAACGGTTGCTTTCCGGGACTCTGGGGAGGAGGATGTTGAGGCTTAGTACCGGACGGATGGGCACCTTCTGGAAATTCGACGTTTCGGTGCACCATCCCGGTTACATACCTCAGTGATGCGCATGCTTTTGTTCGCAGATGACAGCGCGCTGTTTAAACATAGCGGGGACGAACTACAGCGGCTGACCACGGCTTTCGTGATTGCGACATCCAACCTTGGACTGAATATCAACACAAGTAAGACATTTTCTTTCTTTCAGCATTCGCCGGGCGGAGGTGCTATCTGTGCACATAAACCCCAAATTCGCATTGATGGAGGTGCTGTAGGAAGCTGCACAAAGTTCTGTTATTTGGGTAGCAATCTGTTCACTGATCTGTCCGTGAACCGCGAGTTGATAGCTCTTTTGGCAAGAGATATTACTGCTTCCGAACGTATTGAAAGACGTGTGTGGAAGAATCACAGCCTGAAGCCGAGCACTAAGCTCTTCGTCTACCGCTCAATGGTGCTGTCTATACTGCTGTATGGCAGTGAAACGTGGACATTGTACCAGCGGAACGTGCGTTATATGAGCCGCTGTCATTTACAATGTCTGAGACGCATCTTGGATACTCGGTGGTCGGACACGTTTTCAACACTGAGGTACTGCAACGAGCGGACATGAACGGGATGGAAGCCCTGCTGATGTTGAATCACTTTCGTTGACTGGGTCGCGTCAGTCGGATGGGCGATGACCGTATCCCGAAGCAGGTGCTATAAGGACAACTGAGATCAGGTAACCGAACTTCTGGTGTTCAAAAGCGGAGATATCAGGATGCTGTGCAGGTAAGTCTGTCACGTTGTAAAACTGAATGTAGATGTTGAGAAGACTTAGCGTTGAACCGAACTGCCTGGTGGAACACAATTCGGACGGGCATCCGCAAGTTCAGCGAGCAGTTGGTGCGCGGCCGGGAACGAAAGCGCGCGGCACGCAAGGGAATCATGGGTGCCACTGGTCGTGGTGACACGACTATATGGCGTTGCGACGTATGTGGTCGTGAATGCGCTGGCCTCTTCGGACTTGTAGGTCACCAGCGTACTCAAGGTGCACTGCCGGTGAACAGACGACGAGTGCGTTAGGCCCGGCTATGTCATATCGGTATATCCGTTTTACTTTTGTTAACTATTGCATCAACCAAGACCATGGTCGTTGGGCAACTAATCCGCTCCTCTTTTCAGAAACTTGAGTGTCGTTAGTCTTCTACCCACTATTTTCTTGGGCTTTGTTGGTGTATTAAATGGTGAATCGCCTGTCTGATCTTTTCGTAGTTCGAATTTGAATTTTGGTTTTCAACTCTATCCTCCTTAAAATGTATTAAAATGCACTCATATATTAAAATGCTTCTTATATTAAATTTTACATCTCTTTCTTCTTAGTATAGAACTTGTCATGGCAGTCCGTCTCTCTGCTTATTTTCTGAGAGATGAGTGGTTACTTTTCGTGCTAGAAATTTATTTGGCTAGCCAGCATTTGCCGGTTGGACACGTAGGCCACACTCACAAATATACTGGTCTTATTCCTTCGGGTTTATACCGGATACGTGGCGTGTGAGTGGAACCGCAAGTGGTGCGGCGCAAGCAACTTAGGGTGGCGGTTCAAAGCGCAGATGCACTTTGGCTTCGGTCACAGTAACAGGCTAAACCGTTTTGGATGCCGCCAACCATATATTACACTTTCAGTCTATCGCCAATGTAGAAGCCTGGCTGTTCGTTGAATACCACTTCACAGTCATACCCGCAAACGGAAATTCTGAGAACTAACTCGTCAAACCGTTCCCCACCTAATATCAAACGTAAGAGTTGTAAATAATACAATATACATGGATTCATCATCAAACATTGCTGATTCTGATCTATTCAGAAAATGAAATCGCTAGCTTGATCCTGCTGCCCCGGTTCATTGAAAAGGCCTGGGTATACAGTGTGCGTTCACATTAGTGACTGCTTCAAACAAATTCACTTGAATTATGAATAACTTCTGGGTACGCAGTATAGTTTCACACTAGTAGCTGCTCCGCCCGATTAACATAGGCTATCGACAACGTCTCGCAATACAGGTTGCGTTCAAACTAATGGATATGTCAACATGATTCACTGCGTATTAAGTATACGTTCACACTAGTAGCTGCTCTACCCGATCGGCTTTAGTTATGATCGGCGTCTGTGTATACGGTGTATGTTCTCACTAGTAGCTGCTCCTTCCTAACCACTTTTACCATGAACAATTTGGAGAACGAACACATGCGGGGAGTGATGAAAAACCTTCATTTGAAGCGTTTGGTTTACATGGTAATCATCATCTTTGATTCCGTTGAGTGTCATATTGATTGGAATATCCTTCTGCACCGCGATGAATAATTTGCGTTCTAACCATCATAGTGTGACTAGCTGAGAGGTATACCTCCCGGTGATCAGTAGGTAGCTTGATTTCATCTGTTTCCGTATACTGTTCCGTATGAACGCCACGCGACCTCAACCTACTTTGAAACAATGCAGTAGAGTGAATATAATTTACTTCTGAAGATTCTCGATGATAGAGTGGGACAGGATACCCGTTTTTACGGCGTTCCATATTTACCGAAGATGGAAACAACCATATGATGGCGTCACTTCCAACCATTTCTAAGGTCAACGTATCCTCGACTAGTATCTACCTGAAATCTTGCAAACAAATAGAAATAGTATGAATATCGTATGGACAAAGAAGCTGGAAACGTTGTCTTACATGTTTTACTATCAAATATGTTGGTGTTCTTGATGAAATGCAAAGCCAACACTGTATGGTCGTATATTTCTATTTCTACCACATCTTCAAAACGCCGCAATATGAAGTACCTTCAGGCTATAGGATGATGTATTTCATCTGGAGAAATTCCAATGGTAGCATTTATAAGACTTGAAAAAGTTATTTAATGCCAATGACGAGTTGTTTTCGCCAAAATCGTGAAAAAGTTTTCATCACCAAGCTAAAACGTTCGGAGATTATTCGATGTATTCCCATTTTTTCATTAACGCTGCTCATTTACAATTAATGTATTGCACGTAATACGCCTGAAATTCCGAATGTTTAATTTTCAAAAATATTAAAACACTATGATTCGCGCCAAAAGGGCCGTTTCGCCTTTTGAACGATTTTCAAGCCGAATCCCTCGCAAAGGATTATTTCCGTGGTTGATTTTCCACGTAGACGTTGAGCAACGCGTAGATATAAATCAGCGATCGCAAACAATCAAAATAAGATTGGATCAAGTCGATACGGTACGGGTGAACAAAATATCAGTTACTGATTATTCAACCTCAACAGCTTCCATCCACGGATCGTTTCCGTGAAATGAAACACAATTTAATGCAAAACGGGCTAAAGATGAACTATAGTCACACAATATGGCGTTCATACCCAACGGAGTTCTTTCGAGCAGTCAACGGGTTCAGAAACAATGAAGGAGAGACGAGCTCCGAAAAGGTAATGCAAGCACCGCTCAAGCAAAGTACAATAGCCGGCAATTAGCCATTCGCACAACTAGCAAATTGACGTGATAAAACAAAAACGTTTAGGTCATGGTCCAACTAAGAGCTAGATACATGAACGGTAGGATGTACAGGGATAACCGTTTGAGCGAGACATGGTTGGGTCGGATTTTCACATGACTGAACATTAAACGTCGACGAAGTTTATATCAAAAAGTTCTGGTAACCGAACTAAACGGTATACCGATCATCATCAAGGCGATACAACCGAAGCAACTGACGCCTAATGGCAAACAATATCGTCGGTACCGACTTTCCCACTAGGCCCATTTGTGCAGGATGTATAAACCGAAAGCACGTTCTCGGTTCATACCGGGGTGCTGGTTAGCGTGTTTCTGTCCATAAGAGATGAGACGCCCAACCCCTGTGACTCACAGTTCTGTACTTTAAGTAGCACTCTCACAACCACCTACGGGAATCGTTAGTTTCCTTGGCCGCTGCCTTCTTCTTCGTTTATAGGCTGAAATCGATCAACCGTTTTGTGGTTGACCTGAAACCATGCAAACATACACCACAGCCCCTGAATGGATGAAAAAAGAATATTGCAAACCGTTGGTCCTACTGACAACAGACGAAGCGATGGACAGTTGTTTCGACCTAGCTGGGTCTCACCAGCACCACGTGCGCCGGAGAATCGAACCCACGACCAATGACTAAATGAAATCTTGTAGCCCAAGCCCTTATCCACCAGACCACGAGGTCACGGTCACCGGGGTTGCAGAAAGATATACGAATTATTTTCCTTAGCCGTTTGCAAAATCTTTTTCTTAACCTATTCTGACGCTGTGATGCGTGCTTGCTCGTTTGCAGATCAACCACGAAACGACTGATTGATTTCAGCAGTTGAGCGGAAGGAAGCGTAACAGTTAGGAAAACTAATCGATATACCTTCTTGCAAACACGGTGACCGTGACTCCGTGGTCTACTGGATAAGTGCTTAGACTACAACATTTCACCTAGTCACGGGTCGTCGGTTCGATTTTCCGACGTGCGTGGTGCTGATGAGACCCGGGTAGGTCGAAACAGCTGTCCACCACTTCACCCGCGGCCACTGAGATCAACCGCTTACGAGAAGTATTCTTTGGTTCTCAACCTAAACCTCAGTCGGACACTCCGCTGGATGTGTACACCTGCCGCGACACATTTACTAAAATTAACGTCGATTTTCTGAGATAGTTCGAATTTCTTGTCAATAGGAGACGCCGTCTGGCAATCGATTTCAGCACCAGGCTAAGCATGTCCAGCAAGCACGCAACATTTGCAGCCTTAACACCCATATATGCCCAACCCGCAATCCTCAGGAATTTCGTTGATCCATTCACTGAGTTCCCACGACTCATTTGTACATTGAGACGTCCCAACAGTGACCACATGCTATGCACGGAGTCCGCATTAAAGGACCTCCCGTTTCAGCACGGCCTCACCACTTGGCAAACTCACACTCGAATGAGCAAAATCCGGACACATGTTTGAACTCAGGATAATTAGCCCTTTCTACCATTCATTTGTGCAAAAGGTATGGATTGGACAAACGCACCGATACGAAATCAACCAGGGATTCGCAGAAGAGTACGACTAATCAGTGTCGACAAGGCGAGCAGACTGGTTTATCAGCGTGGGAACTAATCAAAACGGCACGCTGCTCTAGCATCGGATTTTGTTATAACTAGTGTCGGATTAAAGCAAGTTTTTTAAGTGCGTCAAACGTTAAAATAAATGAGCTACTGGCGAAGTGGAGCCGACCAATGGGAAAGCTGAAGCGTCAGCACCAATTCTACTTCTTCATTTTACTGATATGTCTTGTCTATAAAATAACCAATAAAAACTCAATAAACCGATATTTGCTTTGTGCCACGAAGACTGCTTTTTGCTTTTGAACCGGGAGGCCGTGATTTTCAACATGTTGTCAGAAGAGAAGAAACCTGCAAATGACAGAAAGAACACCACAACGAGCCCACTGACGATTGCTCCTCCCGAACCGCTGGATGTGAACAGCACGAACAGGCTTGCGGACAAATGGTGTTTATGGAGAGGAAAGAACGAAGATTTTTGCTTGTTGGCCAATCTGTCTGT
>JTDE01014752.1:0-23547 GCA_014338405.1 Paragonimus skrjabini miyazakii | reverse complement strand
TAAGTCACAATCAGAAAACACCATCGCAATGTTTCAAACGGTGGCACTCATAGACGCTACCTATCGATTTTACAAACCTGATGTATGCGATTGTCAGTCTAGACCCGACTGTGTGTGATTACCACGGACATTTACATAATGCTTGTCTAGATCATGGTATCCACACTTAACATTATGGAAACTAAGCTTGATTTAATTATAAAGCCTCATTTAGCCACACCATATTTGTGTGATGCTGAACCCACCAGTTTAGTAGAATACCTTTTTTATAACTGCCGGATTATTTTGGAAATTGAAAAGCACACGTTTTAGAGGTGGTGGTGATCAAACTGTGAGCGGTGACGGTAATCAATATTACTTCGTGTTGTTGGTTCGTTACACCGTAAATTGTGGATTTATCCGCATGTGGCTGGTTAAGTTAAAACGCAGTTATTGAATTTCTGTCATGATATGGCCCTCTGATGCTCATACTAAAACCAACACGTGACGGCCTGATCATGATACTCAGGGCTCATCACTTCAACACAATTAGGTCGAGTTCACATTGTTAACCCTCATGTGGTAAAACAAACGTTGGAGCAATCATACAAATTCACAATATTCACAGGCTGAACGGTGAACGTGCATCATGTGGAGATTTGGCAACAAGCCCATTACTTGCCTGGTGGTAACACAATAAGAGTTGGGAAACACTGAATCCCTTAGAACCATTTGAATAGAATGAACAGAAGACACCAATTTCGATATGAATTCATTCCACACACACCCTCGTTAGTCGTAATCTTGCGAATAGTATGAAAACGAGAACAATAATACGCAAATAAAGAGATTAGAAGTACAACTCTAGCTGGACCGCGAATGGTACTCACGACTAAACCAACAGCAAACACGGATTACAAATCCGTTGTTTTTGTGCGTATAGAATCGGTGGTCGACTGTAATTAACAGTGCTTCGACGTACACAGGAAGTTGTGAGCATTTGTCAAAACCATGAACGAAGATGCGAAATTGGCGCTGTGACCTGTGGTCGATGATTGGCTTGCAATGGATGAATCGGCGTTCCGTGCTCGCTGAGTGTCACTCATTAGCGAGTAAGTTGATGCAACTCTTAACCACGTTGGGATGTGCTCCTTAAGCCCTGTTTCATTCGTTATTCGCATTCTAGCGAAGCATGTGTTTCCACAATTGCAGGGAAAATAATAGGTGAAGTGATTGTTGATTAGCATATGACGGCATTTATACCGAAAGTAGAGATAATCTAGTCATCTATGAGGGAAGAACAAGATTGTTGGGAGGTACTTCCGAATTGGAAGTAAACGCTTGGCAAAGTACCAATTAGCACCTATAGAAATACGTAGAAACATGTCGATCATGCTCCTGGAGCTACGTTTGTCATGTACAGGCTCTCAAAGCACACTGGCCAAGCACAAAAACGCGTTGCTTACGGTAAGCGTCACTTCATATTATGAACTGTCAATTCGCGAATCACAAGTTTATATCTACCATTAAAACAAGGGTTCCAGAAGGTTCCTTCTCATCATTTTCCACTCATCACATTCAGTTCATCAGAATTTTGCATTCATCTGTTCCTGATAACTTGTAAACCGAATATGGACAGCATCCACATTAAGCTAGAACATTTGAGATCGAATTGTTCGTAAGTTTTCACACGGCCAAATGTTTGTGCATCATTTTGCGTTTGCAATTGAGAAGAGCACACAAAATTATTTCGGAACAAACATGTTATATGACGATTGCTACGGTCATCAAATAGTCCCTAGTCAGTGAATTACAGTCAGTACCTCGTAACAGATCACGTAATATACCAGATAGAGCTGACGCTGAAAATCTTGTCCGATGATCTCTTGGAGGTCAGTCACTTCTACGTAGTGGGCTGGGGCAAAATTGAATTCATGGTCAGTGGTTGGGTCGTGTACACCTGTGGTATTATTTGGATCGACTTGCTGGAGAAACAGGACTGTGCCCGATTCCGTATCGAGATGTACTTATTCTGAATAAATGAGCATGTATAGGTCTCACCCATGTTGTATCACAAATTGTTATAGACTCCAAGTTTCCAGTTGTTTCTGAAATTCAAACCGAGGCTCCCAACTAACTCTTGGACAGATTCTATTAGCAAAAGCGATCATATACACTCCTGTATTAACGCACCGTAAAGGAGAATAATTTCCAAACAATACACCGTCGCCTTCGTTCTAGTCAGCAGCTAGTGTGCAAAATTCAGACAATTATACAGTCTGAAAGCCGTCCTATCTACATGAACAGATTTACTTGTATTACTGACTACGGCGTCAGCTGTGAACCCAGTCTCACGGGTTGAGATATTGTGGAATATGTGATGTATGTGTGATTCTTAGATATTTAAAATTGGTGAACCAACAAGCCGTGGTGTTGTGCTGTGTTGACCAAAATCACTGAGATTAAATTATCTCAATTAGAACGTGAATCAACTGAGCACGCGAGTTTTTTGACTGTGAACATATTGCACTTTGAAGTTTTGTCGGTTTGCGAGTAGCAGATGAAAAGAATGATCGACTTAATGTTACGACGACCAAGTAAAATAACGGAGCGCTTCCTACCATGCATATTTTAGCACGCATCATCGAATTGAGGGATCGGTTGACAAGAATTCATCTGTTCAAACGTTTCCAATCAATCGGTTTACCATAATCTCAGGCACATTGTTTCCAAATTTGGAGGTATGGTAAAGACTTTTATGTCATTTAGGATGCAAGTTAAAACTATTGTCACTTCTTAACAATCGGTGCCAGCGCTTATTGGTGATCTATTCTTGGTACGAGTTGAATAAATCGGTTTAGAAGTTGTGTAGTTTTCATGTAGTAATGTCGTGAAACAATACATTGATGCAGGAGGCACATATCCTCCATAAGCACTACGTCCAAATAAGGGATTTCTGTAGAATTGGATATGTGAAAGGGACAAAAAATCGGGGATCGATACGAGATCCTCAGTAGGTTGGTCCAGTCGCCTATTTGTACGATTGCGTGGAAGGAATTAGAAACTCAAATAGTTGATATATATGTATATTGATTGACTGTGGTGGAAATCTACTCAATTTACCTCCTATTCAAACCTCGACACAATAGAAGATTTAACAGAGGGTCAATTCAAACGTTGCCTTATGGATACGACATCAGTATTGGACGAACGGCACCAATGTTACGCCTCTCGTTATTCAGTAATTATTTTGTGCTGTACGGCATCGATTAAATTGCAGGTTGTGACGTTTTATGTGCCAATACGATCAGCCAATGACACATCGTGATTTCTTTAATACTATCGTACATCAATAAATTCGGCTTTTTGTCTCGTGATTAAGAACTGCTTACTGCATCCAGTACAATGTCCTCTCCTTGTTACTTGCATGGGAAGTTTCAATTCGAGTACGATTTCTAGGACTATTAGGAGTCCTTAATTTTGAGTAGTACATTGACCCATTCGTCAAACCATTCGCAAAATCGAGCTGGTGTATTGGGGAATCTTTGACGTGTGTCTAACAATTCTCTAATCCGGCATATATCTGCAGCATTTATGTTCTTAGTGAGTTCACTGTTCCACACTTCCAAACCTACCTATATATGTATACGACTGTTATGTATTTATCAAATTTTGCATGTCTACGTTATTCTCACGTTTGTAACTAAATCAACACATCTGATGTAGCATTTCTGTCGGAAACGAACTGCTCAAACGTACGTTTAAGCGATTGCATATGAGTATCTCTCAAATTGCACATTCTTAGTCACTTTCGAGCATACATTAATTAACATAAGTGTGCCTGAATGTCGCGGAATTCACATTATTGAGATTTCAAAGTGGGAACGAATTACTACTTTGTTTGTTCAGCTATCCGAAAACGTCATTTTCAGCTCTCTTCATGCTATCAGATATTTGGTCAGTCTCAAGGAACCCGAATGTTTGCGACTTTGACCTTTTCCAATTCTCACATTTGGTGTTAATTTGTTCTGTTGACGCCAAGGACAAAACGGAAACAAAACTTGTTGACGTCCAAATTTCGATTTCGTTAAAGCATTTTCCATTGCCAACTATACGCACTACAGACCATTAAGTGTGGCAAAATTGTTCAACCTGGAGTGTTTAACAAATCAGGAAGCGTGGCATGCCTCATTTGACGCTGGTTAAGTAGTTTCGTTCAAGTCAAGCAAATGCTGTTACTTGCGTGATAATTGGGAAATAACAATACCGTTGTTTGAAGTATATATATCTCAGAACAAGTAGTATGACCGTTCGGATGCTGATAGTTCCAAGCTGCACCAAAAACTCAAAGAAGTAAACTACTATCAGTTAGTCTCATAATCGGTTCTCTGTGCACTTATGGTTAAGTTTAACAAACCATATCCACGTATTACGCGTTTTGATTACGACAAATGATTGATGTTCCTCAACGTTAAAGGCTTAATGTTGTTCACAAATGGCCACACCTTCAGCGCTTCCGATGAAATATTTACTTGTCGTTTTCAGAATCAGCAATTGGACTGGAGTTTCGTTTCTTGTAACATTGATCATCCAAAGTGGTCTCTATATATTCTCGGGCGCTGTCGTTATGGCCATCATACATCCCAGAAAAATGTGGTTTCCACCAATCTAGCCGTGTCACATTAGACGTGGTAAATTAATCTCACCCAAACGTGCATTCACACACGTTTGTGAAATTAAAGTAGATACTGTATTTGTGCACTCTTTTCTATATGCCGTTTGTGGTCTACATTGTTTTTAGGATTACAACCAGCGTTGTGTCGCATAGTTAACAAACATTCTATTATTTCTTCGTTAGCAGTACCTACCCAATCATCAATTAAATTTGTCATGTCATACTAGACCGAAATTTATGTCTTGCATAATCTTTACGAATGCAAATTGCGTATTGCAATACATAAATATACTTTTAGGGCATTCACTGAGTAGTGCCCAAATGCACCTATGTACAGGTGATACAATGTAGTCCACAATGAGCTTTGCGTTCCATATGTTGCTTAACGTTGACGGAACTAAATGACTATAAGTTGGTTTGTTCAACTATCTGATGAATTCAGGTGAGGAGAGTAACTGCTATCCGGCAGATATTTTGTCAGCTAGCCTTTGGAAATACTGGCATAGAATGAAGTGGTACACATTAAAATGGACTGCTTGTTGAAAATAGCAGACACAGGGGTGTCCGTTGGAGTCATATAATATAAATATGGCTAATCGCGAGGTTATCTTCGACTGAGTTGTTCCGTAATACTTGTCCTCCTCGTATAATGGACATGTTCTTCTCTATGAAAAAGCAAAGATCGACAACCAATAACCACAAAATGGTAAAAAGCATGCTCAGTTGGCTCAAATCAGTCAGTAAATTCAGTCTAACTGAGAAGTCCTGATTACAGAGTTATCAATTAGATTGTACAGAGGGATTCTGTTCGCTCTTCTTTGGAAGTGACCGGACAAGTTGAACACAACTTTTTGGAAGTAGCACAAGGTTTTAGTCGAGCGTTTGGACATAATCATTTGATTATGCTTACATTTGTGTTAAGGACAGTGTGATTAATACGCTGTGCTCACACACATGCAAGTCGGAATACGAATTCCGGTCCGGACAAGAATATATACCACTGCTGGTAGCAAGGAAAATTAAGTCTAGTGCTTTGTTTCAAAGTGGATCAGCCAAAAGACTTGTCTGAATGGGAAGGCTGTGGTCAAATGTGGATGTTGTCCAATTTAAAAACCAATCCACTAAGAAGCTGAACGAGGACCTAACCGAAGCGTTCGAAACTCCAGAACCGACACAAGTAACTAATCCTTTGTTAAATCAAAACTTCAAGAGCAGCAAAACGGAAAACAATTTGGCCTCACAGCAAGGGAACACACGCAACAGGAAATAGTCAATCAGCTTTCATGTCAACGAGACATTCTACCATCATGGGTCGTTACTGACCACGATGCTCATACCTGTACGCTTAAACTCTCAGGCGCTGATAATGGCATCTCTTTTCATGATGAAACGTTTGTAACCGAAACACTAGGTCTGGGTAACAGCCGAACACCAAAAGGTGCCACCATTTTAAGACTACTGGTCACTTCAACTGATGAAATTAGAACAAACCCAGTCCTTCGGTAATCTGATAAATCTGGCGTGAGATTGAGGGAAAAGGCTTCATGGTTTGTAGGACCAAAGCCAAGTAATGTGGGGGTTCGATATTTGGTATCTTAATTGTGTTTGACTTAGACCTACATGAGGAAACTTAGGCTTCACTCATTTAACTCGTCCGATAAGCAGAACCAAAGGCTTTGAGCACATGTACTCTGTGATCGTTTTCCCTGCTAGCAAAACGGTAAATAATCTTCAAATGCCTGAAGCTGCAACTCATAGCCACGCAAACAACTGAACAAACGTTGTTGGACCCTAAAGTCAGCACACAACAGATTGATTTTCAGTCTACAGATGTAACGTTCTGGTCGTGTGGACATCTGAACCGTTTAAATTGATTTTTCGTTTTTCACGGGACGGCGTGTTTGTAAGAAATTGCTAGCACCAGAACAATCGATAACCACATTCATGTCTCACCTTCGTATACAAAGTCGTTTTTTTTTCGAATACGTTGAACTTCCTATTGTCAATGAGGTGCTTCGGAAATGCGTTGTAGCAATAACCACAACAATAAATACCATGTATAGCGCAACATAAATCGAGCTCGTTCAACGTCTATGCTGCATACGCATCGTGCCATTTTTATTTCAAATGTTTTATCGTTACTAGTTATTGACTCTACTGCTTGATTCAAACATTCGTTATAGTTTGTATCATATAATTCACCTCTACATTGTATATTCAGGCAGTCATATCTTATTGCATAAGACAGGCCATATTTGGAGGCAAGTAAGGTTTGAAATGTAAGCTGTTATCATCCACATTGCAAATTTAGCTCCTAAGCGCCCATATGCTCTTGGATTTGTTGAAGATTAACTGATTGACGTATTACTGATTCACACAACGTTTAATTTATCTACAAACTTTCTAGGTAGGTTTACGTATTCCTATATTTGAGCGCGAACTGTTTATTTTGATACAGTATTCTGCAATCCTGTCGCCATAACCCTTCACCGGTCTGGAGGTTTGCTTAGGTTAATGCTTTGCGTGGTGAATGCCGTTGGCCTAACCAATAACTGTACTCCAATTCAAATTGTCGAAAGTTCTGCTGATAGGCAACAGGTCCAAAAATAACGAATTCCAAATATGACCTACTTAATGCTGATACACAACACACTGACTGACACAAAGTTCTGGAATGAGGCCTGAAAAAACATTTTTGAGAACGCTTGAAATATAATACCGTGGAAGAGGTTGAAGCTCGTCGCTACTGGTAAAACGTAACTAACGTTGTGAATTTCGCTGAAGAATGCTTTTTTTGTTTCATTTGATAATGGTCTGAATGATAACGGGTGCATGCTAACACTTGTTTATCTACTTTGGTTTGATTATTTTTGGACGTCACAACGTCGCAACGGCCAGCTTAACATGGGTGCTATTTTGCATTCCCAATGTTTCTTACTCAATGTCTATAAAATTGGTCTGTCATTGAATTTCAGACCCCTCTTTACATATGATCAGCTGTATCAAAATGATATACTTCCCAGAAAAAGAGTTGGTTAGCACAAATTAGGAGAATCTTATGAACATTCAAGAGAAGAGGAGAACATATGGGTTAGTTGGCTACCACCTAGATAATAGATTATATTCCTGTCAATAATATCCAAGTTGCTCATGTCCCCGTAGTTTGAGGCACATATGGTCACTGGCGTTAACCCACACTTATCCATCTACTTGATTATATATCCTTATATGTTCGGAGCTGTAAACATCCAAACTATCAGTTGTCTTTCAAAATCATTTGTAGAAGCAGCGACATGTATTGTCGAAGTACAGTGTTCTTGCATCAAAGTATCGTTCAGAAGGTCACAAAGTAGCGGTTACAGATAAAACGAATATCGAACTTCCTGATGGAGTAACTGCAAACAAGAATCCACTGGTATCCTAGCCTACCTAGTCGATTTGCTCAACATTCAATTGCATAATCTTAAACAACACAAGTAAAGTATTGCAAAACAAGCAACTCCAGGAAGCTTTGAATTTACAGAAGTTGATAGAATGAATATTTGCATCCGTTTGTGTTATAAAAGCTCGAAGCTACTTCTATACTTGTTGAGGCACTAAGTTCACCAAGCGATTGAAATGATATGCGTTTAATTGTCTATGATAATAATAAGTATAAGCAGATTGGAGACATCGTCATAATCATGCGGATGTTAAGCTTTCCAAAATTATTCGGAATCAAACCAGCCACCGGCATCAAACTAGTTACCCGGATCTCAAATAGAGGCAACAAGAGTACCTGCATAAATTCGCAGACTAACAGAATAACTCTTTACAAACAACACGTAATTTCAAACAGATTGTTTCTATCACGAGCTCAAACAAAACCGTCAGAACAAGGAAACTGGTAGATGCAAGTATTTCGTACTGACTCATCAGTACCAAATACACAACAACATGAAACGATTTTCTTATATCGAACAGTTAGGGGGGATGAGATGGATAATCAATCGATGGGTTAGGAAAGGTCACTAAGTCCAGGGCAGGGTAAAGCTAAACAACAATTGCTTTTGAACACATAGGGCCGGCTTCGGTCGATCGATTGCGACAGCCTCAGCAAACCGCAAGAGTCTTGGATAGGGATGACGTAATAAGATTCTGAACGCACAAGCCAGGTTGGTGACGTGACCCGTGGTCGGGATGGGTTTAGCGACTGAGGAAGCTGGCTGTTTACGTGTTTCAGTAACATTTTCGTTCTCCGGTAACACGGACTTCTGCATCCAGTTGGGTCAATGTTCCTTCACTCTGGATATCAAGCATCTCTCGGTTTTGCCTATGTAACTTTCCTTGCAGTTCCATGTAAATTGGTAGATACAGTGCGAGATGGCACCGACAGGTTGGTCTCCCCTGATTGAAGGCACAAGCAGCTTCTGGGTTCGGGCTAATACACAAAGTTTGACTGTGTTGAATGCTCGTTTAATCGAATTCATTACTCTTTGCGTTGTTTGATGCACAATGTAATGGCCTTTAAAATGCAATTCTATATAAACCTTCTTCTTTCTTACAGTGACCACCTGTTCGAGAGGCGGTTTCGGCTTATTATGCCTTTCTATGAACCTGAATACACACGTGGCGGTCGATCTCCCCATCAATCCTTGCGACTGTTTTGGAAGAATAACCTGTAGGTGACGACTAGTACCCTCAGGCGTATTGCAAATGCACATATCGACACCGCATAAATGCGAACAATGGGGTTGCGTCAAATACATGGTTCTCCTGTCCGTCGTAGAAAACCTGAAACTATGTGGTCGTATAATGTTTACACAATTCTGAAAGTAACTTGTAAAGCATGCAAAGAAGACCTAAATCAACCGTTTGCAGAAGTCCGTTCAGAAGCTTGTTGAAGAACCAATTCCAATGGATCCCAGTAAGTATGTATTGAACTGCTCTTCAGTGTAATTGAATTCTTTGCAATTAGAAGCCTTAGCTTTGGTTCGAGATTACGAAATACCATCATATAGGCCAGATCTTACTTATATTGAGGCTGGGGTTGAAAGTCTGACTGGTCAACCATCAGAGTTGAGCCAACTACTGCTGACAACTTAGGCTGGCTTAAAATCAAACTCACTGATACCACTAATGAATTTATCATGACCTCGATCACTAGCCGATGCACTGCCACAAAGCAACACGTACAATTACTAAGAGAAATTAAATCAAAAAATGTAGTAACAATTAAGCCAGACAAGGGCTCCGCTGAAGTCATTTTAGACAGGGACGCGTATGTGCAGAAGATGCTGTCAATTTTAGAGGACCGAACTAAGTTTCAAAAAATCGACACAGCGGACAACATCACTGAAATAGAAGGTTGCATAGGATGGCATCTTCAGCATCTCTTACGAACGCTCATAACTGATGACATGGCGTACAAGTCTTCTAAACCGAGTGAGTCGTCGACACCTCAACTCTACGGCCTCCCTAAACCATAAAAGTCTGGAATGTCTCTTCGGTCGATCCTGGTAATGACAAATTCTCTCTACCATAAATTGGCACGCTGGTCAGTCACCATCCCAACTCATTTACAACAAATATTCATGTACAATCTTTCAAAGATTCTTACGAAATTATCAGTGCCTTGAACAACATCGATCTTGCTAATCAGTTGATGTGTTCCATAGATATTTAGTCAGTTCATGAATGTCCAACTACACGGGACAATTGATTATATTTGTAAGCTCGTTGAAACGAGGTGCGTAAGTTTGTTTCTGCCCAGTGAGATTCTTAAGAAATCCTTATGGCTATGCACTGTAAACGTCAGCTTCCGTTTCCTTGATCGTTACTATGGCCAAATAGATGAGTTAGCCACGAGAAGTCCATTAGGGCCTATCTTAGCTGACTTTTTCATGTTAGAGATTGAACAATAGTCAGTCACAGACATAGCACATCTGTCATACAACAAACGCTACGTTGATGACACTCTAGTATTCAGTTGATCCAAACAGGCAATAGGTAACCCAGTGCAGCTCTCAAATAGTTATCATCCCAATCTGAAGGTAACGTGTGAACTTGAGACTGATAATTGTTTGTCGTTTCTAGACATAATCTAAAGTCAACGGGATGATGGCCTTAACAAAAGAGGTGTTTATAGGAGACCCAAATGGTTCAGTCAATACCTCGACTTTAGTCGTCTCACACCGGTCTATCAAAATCGTGCGCTAGTAAATATTCTATTCACACGCGCAAGACGAATCTGTACACAAGACAGTCTTATGGAGGAGTTAGAGTTGATCACGACTGCACTACAATCGAACGGCTATCCAAAAAGATTCATAGAAAGGCCGAAGCCGCCTCTCGAACAGGTGGTCACTGTAAGAAAGAAGAAGGTTTATATAGAATTGCATTTTAAAGGCCATTACATTGTGCATCAAACAACGCAAAGAGTAATGAATTCGATTAAACGAGCATTCAACACAGTCAAACTTTGTGTATTAGCCCGAACCCAGAAGCTGCTTGTGCCTTCAATCAGGGGAGACCAACCTGTCGGTGCCATCTCGCACTGTATCTACCAATTTACATGGAACTGCAAGGAAAGTTACATAGGCAAAACCGAGAGATGCTTGATATCCAGAGTGAAGGAACATTGACCCAACTGGATGCAGAAGTCCGTGTTACCGGAGAACGAAAATGTTACTGAAACACGTAAACAGCCAGCTTCCTCAGTCGCTAAACCCATCCCGACCACGGGTCACGTCACCAACCTGGCTTGTGCGTTCAGAATCTTATTACGTCATCCCTATCCAAGACTCTTGCGGTTTGCTGAGGCTGTCGCAATCGATCGACCGAAGCCGGCCCTATGTGTTCAAAAGCAATTGTTGTTTAGCTTTACCCTGCCCTGGACTTAGTGACCTTTCCTAACCCATCGATTGATTATCCATCTCATCCCCCCTAACTGTTCGATATAAGAAAATCGTTTCATGTTGTTGTGTATTTGGTACTGATGAGTCAGTACGAAATACTTGCATCTACCAGTTTCCTTGTTCTGACGGTTTCGTTCGTGCAGTTTTTTCTTATCCTTTTCTATTTTCCTACTGTGATCCATTAGCTAATTTTCTCGACATATTGTTCGACGTCTTTTTCTCCAAGCACACCGTTTTGAAGTTTCGGTTAAATTATCGTATTCCTGAAACTGTTTCAACGAAAGTACGCAGACAGCAGCATATAGTTTTGTGATAATGAACTTGCTCTCGTCAGAAATCAGAAATGAAAAAGCTGATATCACTCGTGTTGAAACTGATTCTTTTTTCCCTTTTGAGTTTGAAACGAAACAGCTGGTGCGACGTAAATTTGCCAAAGCAGGTGTTCAAAACAGATTCTCGCCAGTTTCGCCCAAAAATGATGCTGAGCCTTTTGCAGATATATTAACACAGTGATTGGGATAACAAATAAGTTGACTGAGAACTATTAACTTCACACAATTACCAGAGAAAGACAGTTAACTTTCGACCGATTGCATAAACATCAATAATATTGATTGCGTTCAAATAAAATCGCCATGACTAACTAATGTTTCATAATAATCACACTGATCTATGGGATATTACGCACTGTCAGTCGCCGTTCATTGTTGATGCACTGATTTGCTTTGTCCACTCAGCGTGGTCGTCCTTAGCACTTGCGTGCATTTGAATTTTGTTTCAGTTCCCTAGTTTACAGCGATGCATTCGATTGCACCCACAAACTGATTCTGCCTTGTTTTCTCTGCAGACGTGTCACTCACCCATCTTCTGTAAGGTCGTTTTCAGTTTGTACGCTTGAATAATCAAGACTCTTCATTACCAGTAGGAAATTCGTGTGAGTAAAGATGCAACTCTTTCTGCGTTTTCTTTTGAGCCCTACGTCAATTCTAAAGGGTTCGTTTTTGTTAATAATGAAGACACTGCCACCTTCGACCTCATGTTTGGAAATCTTTCTTCTTCGCCATGCAGAAAATAGCGAGTTGGTCCACCGCGAGCAATTTGCCGCCCAATACGTCTGAGTCTATTGTTTTCTTTTTTGTAGAAACAATTTGCCAGCGACTTTTCGCAACTATCCATACCTACAACCTGAATTCTAGTAGCTTCCCGGGTCCCGTTCTGTTTGGTACTTTAATGTTGCAGTGAATCACAAGTCAATCCCCTGTTACCCAAGTTCTTTTTGGAGTGAAAGAACTTGTTTTATATTTTTCCTTTAGGGTCGTTTACAACATCTTACCAACTTCTCATCCGGCTTATGAATATACGTGTACTACTCTTTTGATTTTATTGTTCGTTGAGTAATTTTCCTCTTCTTATAAACAAGGATTTCAATTTTCTTTTTAGGATTACGTAGCATTTGTCTAACTATATCTGCGTTTCACTTTACAACGTCCTAAAACCTGTCGCGTTTAATCAGTGCAAAACCTGACAGTCGATTGTATGCTAAATTTTGTCCGAGTGTGATCATTCCCGTTAGTTTGACCTCTCTAAATTTGCACCCACATCCATAACCAGCTTGTGCTTCAGGAAGAGTGTAACCCTAAATACTATCCATTTGCTTACCTAGCGGGATTTTTGTCTCTTTCCAAATTTTTGCAATGAAGCTGACCGTAAAATCAGAGTATTCATCGTGTTCAATATTTTACTTGCCGACATACTGGCTGTATATATACGCAAATTATTTACCCCCCAAGTGACACAAAGCAACTGCTTGACCCTATTTGACAGAACTGGTTTACGTCAGAAGATACCTGATTATCTTGTAGAGTTGCTGCTGACTGTGTTATTGTATAGCAGACTGTTGACGTAGATGCTAATGTAGAAGGAACAAAGTCATTTACAACATGTGACCAGATCGTTCAAAGTGCTTTTGCGGATTTTCAGATCACACTGGTAACTATTAACGAAGCAATTTTAAACCGATCATTTCAACCAGCTGTATAGGCATAGATGACGTTCTTGCGATCAGTTTCTGCGAAGTTCAACTGACTGCCTTGAAAAACTGTAACGCGGACATTACTTTGAGATCACGCACTAATTTGGTGCTAACGTGTATTCCTTACGTTCAACGCTTTTGCTCCGATGACTGTTGTGAATAAATCGAAGTGCTAACACCTCGTAATGAGTGTTTCTCTTTGGTTTGGCAAAGCAAATGGAATTGGATTATTGCGTTACCGGCTACTTTGTCGTTATTACAAAATGAGACACTGGTTCCTTTTACTGTGACTGTCCTTGTAGTCTACACAAGTAGTTCGTGAACGGTTTCGAAAACTAAATTGTTGCGACGTTAACTTTACTTCATTTGATTGTTGTTTCAAAGCTTTAGAGTGAATTGGCCATAAATTTCAAATAAGTAAAAATTATTAAATTAAACTTTAGCTTCCGTGGAGCATGCAACCGCAGAAGTAATTGATATTTTGTCATTTGTGATGTTACATTTTGTTTTCCTTTCCATCTTTTTGTAAAATCCTCCGCTGCAAAAATCGATCGATTTTGACAAACGCCGTCGGTGAGTCACGTGATGCAGAAGGAACGATGATGAATAAACCCAATTTTGATTGGCACCCAGCTGAGAGAATGCCGACCGTCCGAACCTTCTTACTGTTTTCGCCAACTTTTCGTTCTCCTTATTTGTTTTAATGAGCAATATCCATCATCATTAACACATGTTTGTAAGTGTTGTCCAGATCGTTTAGGTGTCCCATTTGTACGAATCTTTTGAGAATATGGACCGCACTAGAAAATATTAATATTTATCGGCATAACGCAAGTGAATATCTTGTCAAGAAACCGAGAGTATTATCAAATGATGTGAACAAACCTACTGCAGCTTTCTTCGCTATAGCTTTCTGAATTCTCAAAAGTAAAATTAAGGCATGTTTTAGCTTTGCTTAAACAAATATATTTTGTTTACTCCTAATCAACTTAAAACTATTTTGGTGTACACGTTGTACGTTCAGTTGTTTGTTTATTTTTTCAGGGATACTCACGAACGTCATCTAGGTCTATCAAGTCCATAAATAAAACAAGCAAATGACCTAAGCACCGACATTCCAAGTTATTGAGTCAACACTTACGGTCATGTGCCATGAGAAACTTTAGCAGGAAGATCCACTTGCCGAGTGAAATCGATTGTGAGGTGCAATTTTAATTTGGGCCATTTACCCCGCGTTCTGTCATGCCTATCTAGCATCTGACGTGTAAACGTATGTCTTTTCACTTCGTGCGGAAGACCGAACATGTATTGTAAGATTACTTCTATCTGAATAACGGCTTTTAAAACGACATAAAAGACGTTCTTTAAGATTTCAAATGAACCAATTGAATCTACGCCAATATGCTGATATATATTTGAAATTTCAACCACATCGGTTATTACTAACACAAATTAACCATTACAGGTGAACATACTAGTTGTTGGACGGTAGTAAACTTCTAAGCTATCATGGATATATGATAAACTTGGTACATTTGTAGTGAACATTCCGCAAACATTTACTCGCGTGACTTAAAAAATTTGTGTTGAGTAGCTTTTACAAACTACAGAATATTGAATGTTGCGCGGGTTTAAGACACATTTCTAACCTCTGCAGCCAGTTACTTTTAGCAGATTAATGTGATTTTACGGTTACTCACAGATATCCACACATGTGAAGCCTTCACTCACAATACATAAAAAATGATACAAATTATATTCGACAAACTGAACTTCGGCAGTACAATCAAATTTGCAAGTACATATAGTTCTAAGTTAAGCGTCATTAGCTCATCCAAACTACAGCAGCCACCTCACAGAAACTCAACCCCAACTTGATAAGCGTGTCGTTGGTCATTTGACCAACAAAAGATCAACGATTACTCAGATGCACGGCAACAGGTGGCAACAGCTTTCAACTACCGTAATTGTCCATGTAACAGTAAAGGACAGAATCATTTGGCAGCTTTTGCTGCACTTGAATACGTTGAGAAAAACTACTTTCAAACTGTTAAGTTTGCACAATTTTTCTCCTGTATAGTTTTATATATAAACCATTGGTTTCAAGAGCTGTTAACACTGATAAGTTTAGCAAAATATGAGCCAGTATATTTATTAACTGCCCATCCGGAATAATTGGAGGGTGAGATTTTGCCGCATGCTTACAACTAAACAAATGTACCATGCGTTTAACTCGTTAGTTTATGAATCTAAACAAAGCGCTGTAAAGACAAGAGCAGGTTAGTGTTAACCCCTCAGTTTGACTGTACACTGGCGAACAATAAAACCACGGACTACGTAAAAAGAATGAAAAAGCCCAAAATCGGACTTGTGGGCCAATCAGTTAATTTTGCTGAAATCCAGGCTATACGAATGTTTTCTTCTGCATATATAACGTTCGCTTAAGATGGTCAGTCGAGATCATTCAGTGTAAACCTCTGCCAATGCGTTTTCCATCGAGAGATTATGACGGCAGTCGGCAATCCAACTTACTGACCACAGTGTCCGCCTTACTCTAAACCGAATTAATGGGCGTGGTCAAACGACCTTGGTTTGAGGTGCGCCGAAATTCAGTGAAGGTATAGTTTAGAGACAGCAAACAGAAGAATTACCCACGTTTTTTAGTAATCTCTACAGGAAGACTTCCGACCACTTCCAAGGTGTAGTGGAGGTATCTCATTCTATCTAAGGAAGTGCCGATCGTGAAATTTACAGTCTATTGTATAGTAGTCTAAACTTATTTTTGAGGTAGGTTTAATCGTGTACATGGCTTTGTCGTAATAATTGCAATAAATGTGGCCAACTCATCCGTGCGGTCAGAGTGAGCACTGTCCATCAACTTTAGTCTCCATCTGAATTGGTTACAAACACTGTATGTGTAAGGCACTTGGAATTATGTGGAAGGCTTTGTGAAGTTGTGTCGGCTGCTCCATTGAAATAAAACAACTACCATAGTTTAAACAACAACGTTCATTTTCTTAGATTTAACATCAGAGGGAACACACAAAATAGTGCTTCTACATCATCCATGTCACACGCACTGAACGGACAGTGTTGCAGAGATAAATTGATCGTTATCTCATCAGTACATTCAACTTGTTCAATGTGGTAGGCCTAAATTGAATATAATCCCAATGAACACTGTATTTTAAAATTGTTCTGGTTCCTGTGCCAACTCATGGGTAGATGCACCGGTAATTACAGAACCGAATGATGAAAACATATTACATATCAACAAGCTCCGCAGAGAGAATGAAATGTGTATTCGGAAGTTGGTAAAACCCCATGTGTGCCTCGATTTGTTACTGAATAAGTCATCTGGACCAGTAAGTTAGATAAACAAATTGAACTCGTTTGTCAACACATCCGGTGCGAGCTTTATAATGTCAGCCTTAATTGAACACAGCATTCTTGACTGTCTCAATTTTTCAGACCACTATATAATGTTGTCATCAAGTAGTGGCTACCCATAATTTAATCACTATATTTGATAAATGATATCTGAGACTGACGATGTAGACCAGTTATTTATCTCAGTATCATACTATACTTTTTTAATAGTATTCAGTGATACGATTTTGGATGTTTTGCCTTTTCGTCAGGGGGGGTTTATCACTTGATTCTGCAAGTGCGAATCCGGCAACGTATGTCGATTTGGGTAACGTAAACTTGTATTCACGTCCAAGCTACTCAAAACCCTTTGTCACTTGTCAATCCGAAACATTAACGTTTAATGAGTGGAAGCATCAGACGTTACCAAAAGACAGCCTTTTTTTGATGAGTCAGTGCACTTTTCAAATTTTTATCCCAGTCCTAAATATAATCTAATTTTTCAAAGCAAAAGGACGGATCTCTGGGTCAAATGCAGGATAATAAATTGCCTAGATTTACAGTCTACCGGTGACGGGTGTGTTCTTCGGTTTACGGTTTATTGGATTCTACCGTCCTGAAAATGTTAAGCCGTCAACTGAAAATTGGTGTTAAACCAAAGTAAACCATGCGATATCGAGCAAAGTGTTCAGTTTACAACAAAGGCCTGATTGGGATAAGAGATACGGAAGCCTGTTGAAGTGCGTTCCATACAAAATCACCATCAAAGCAAAGGCAGAAGTGGTATTCTGTTAACTGGATACATCTCACCAACAAAGGTAAGTAGCATTTCTTACTTTGAATGTGGTAATGACTGCCGTAAACCAAGATGTGAGTTTATAAACAGTAACCTTATGGGTTTAGAGCGAACGAGTTATAGATAAGTTGATAGGATTTGCTCATAAATAATCGTTTGCACGTTTTTCCGACCTAACGAAATTACGACTTTTATTGATTTAATTAGTGAACCGCAAACATTAAGTAGCAATCTTCTGGAACTGCAGTTCGTTTCGATTAGGGAATAAGATGATCAAGTCAAGACCTATGGGTTGTTTGCTCATTGAACTGGTTCGTTTGATTGTAAATTACTGTAGGCCGTTAGCCATTTCGAACCTTCTCACTGATTTTCATCGTTAAACTAACAGGAAATCGGTGTACCTTGGTGGTCTTTGTAACCCATTCCCCAACGTTCACTTTTTTTGATAAACTCCTAGACTTTGCGTTCCCTTGGAACCATATGTTTTTTTATCTTCTCTGTATTCGATGGTTTGCTTGCACTTCCATGCATAATTTCTTCTTCTTAGTTCGAATTTTACGTTGAGTTCTTAGGAAAAAAAGCTGATTCTGAAATAACTGTCCACAAAGATGCACTGTTTGGTGAACACTGCGCGCATTCTTATCTTCTAGGTTTTGGAGCTGAAGTTCCCTCATGATCCAGTGCTACCACGTACATTCTTGCCGAATAGGCTGAAGCAGGTGCACTTGAAATGTTCTGTTTGGCTTGAGGGATTGCATCAAATTGCTTGGATAGTGTACCACCTACCTGTGACCATATATCGTAAACAAATATAAGCAAATTATATTTGAAAAGATTGAAGTACAGTTCCGCGAGATGCCACATGCTGAATGATATAACTCAAACACGTTCCTCAACATACAAAACAAAAGTAAGAATGAAACACGTTCTTATTCAAGAAGAGCAAATATTTCACAATTTAAATTTAGTTGCAAGACTGGCCTTGCCCATTTAATTTTCCAAAGGGCTTGTCTGTTTCGTGCTACTCAAAATTACTTGTATTTCTGAGGATAATCGGTTAGGGACATCGAACTAATCATCGTTAACTGTATTAGCGAATAAAAACCCTCTATAAGCTTTTATGCTAATTGACAATAAGATTCCGATGATAAACAAATTTGTACATATTGACCTCCAAGTTAATAAAGCAAAGTTTATTGTCAGGAAGGAAATTTAATTTTTGATCGATAAACGCTGGCTGCAAATTACTCTGTTGAGTGAAAAAAATTTTGAGTGCATTTACAAGCATACGCACATCGAATAATACCGACAAATTACTGTCATGGAACATGAAGTGCGGCAATTTCACGTCATCAATGAAATCTCACCAGACACCTGCAGTTACAAAGCAACGAAATAAAAATTAATACAGTCGGATGCAAAGCTTAGTGTTGACCAAAATTCACCCCGTCTCACCTTTGTGTTTGCGAACTTCAGTCAGATACTAACTGTCTATTTTGAATGAACCTACTTCATCGCAAGGGAATGGGCTGCGTGACGGAATGGCAGTGGCCTAGTAAACGAATTTTGACCGATAGATGGAACCTCCTAGATAACAGTGAACGATCGATCTACTTTGACCTGGTGATCGTTATCAGCCAGATAATCTACAATGACGCTCGTGACTGATTTTCTATCATTTGTGTTGATCCATTCTGAATGATGTTATTGGATTTTTTGAGAAAAATGTCAAGCAGTACGACACAGGTGGTTTGCTGAGCAATCTCGAACAAACGATTAACTCACCATAGATAGGTTTTGGACCATGCACTTCAGGTTTAGAGCGGTCGACAGGAAACTGCTGTGTGAAGTATTCAGTCTGGCTGCATGGAGAGAACTCTTAAGAGAAATTATGAGCCGACGTGTTAGTGAGTCAGCCGCTATAACTCCTCTGTGCAGCAATCGCATGAATATTGACTTTCTATCATCCCCTTGAATCTTTGCCGACGCTTGATCTGCACTCACATGTTTGTACACAGAGTTGCCGGGGCAGCCATTTTCTTGCAGTGTTTGAGTTGTAAAACCTAGCTCGCAGTTCAAAGCATCTGTCGAGTAGATTTTTTGGTTGTGTTCACCAAAAGTTTGGTCAAGTTTCGCTTGTATTTACGTTAGTAAAACAGTAAGAGTTGCTGCATTGGTCTGATCAAGGATTCTCACGATAAACGGAACATTTTAAACTTTCGTCGGTCCTCCTACTAAGGGTGATATCCAAGAATTAAAAGGAGCCCTCTAACTTTCGATCTGAGGCGCAATTTATCAACGAATTTGCGCAACAGAATGTCTTTAAAATGTCGACTATTCTGACAAATCAATCTGCTATGGAGATTGTATCACCAGTATAACGCCGATAGAAAACCGTTGTACTCGTGGCAGTGCTTGGCACTGTAATTTCTAAACTATCCGTGAAAATATCTGCCTGCGGTGGTCCTAAAGGTGATCCCAATATCACTCCACCTGTTTGTCTTTAGATGTCACTGCTGAGAATAAGAAGTACGTTTAAAGTGCACCTCAGAAGCAGTTTTTCAAATGTGTTGTAAGCAAGCCGACGGAAGTGTTGTTGCTTTCAACAAAATCGTCTAAGTTGTCCAATGACATCTTAGTAAACGGGATGGTTACGTCAACAGAATACGTGATTTTGTTACCAACATGAACACCACGAACTATGGTAACAAACTCAAATGTTTATTGAAGGCTGTCAACCAAATTTTTTCATCCGAACTGGCGCCGAAACTTCGTAAAGCTATCCTGTTAAGACATAATGGAATGAATTCTTCGTATCCAAACTGGGGACACAGAATACAGTTGGGCTTATAAATCTTCGGCAGCCCGAAGAGTCAGAGAATAATACCTATGGGTCTCATAAGTTTGGGCTGGACAGTTGTTATGAATTCTCAGCATTCCAGCCGTGTCGGACTGCTGACTGGTCGTAACTCTGTTAATAACATTTTATAATTCGATCTTGTCATTCTGTTAGACTTGGTAGTATCTGCAAGAATCGCCTGCACCTTGTTTACATAGTCTGATTAGTCCAGCAATAGTGTTCATGCACCTTTGTCCAGTCATGTTAATTTTACCTCTTGCTGATCAGGCCTCGTAAGCAATGCTTTATGATGTCTCTCAATTACTCTTTAACGATTCCGATCGAAACGTAAGCAACTAACACCTAGTTGACGTTGGCCATCGAAAAGGTGGGATATTATGAATTTTGATAAGTAATAATTTCGCTATGTGACTGCATTAATTTTCTATTTGTATTTTTAACTGTAAGGGTATGATGAAACTTTATCCGAGTCTTATAGGTGCTGCATTTCTTGTTCCCTGGCAAACGGAATTTATGAGGTTATCTTTGTAAGAAGGAATTAATTCAAAGTACTTTCGAAGTACTTTGTTTTACCGGTCGTGAGTTGAGGTCAGATTTTAAATGATTTAGCGGTAGGGGTATGAGTATAAAAGTTTATGTAGAACATTTTTACACCACGCCTGTTGATATCTTACATATATTGCCAGGCAGTATATCTCCAGTTCTTAATACGAATGTAATTATCACTCGTTGGATTGAAAAGCTGTTATGTTATCCTCAAAGGATGAACATATTTCCTACTCGCAAGTGACCCATTTCTACTGTATAATGCTGTACCATTTAACCCACGTCGAAAACACATAAAGCACTAAACTCAGACGAAGTCTGTCGATTATTGCAGACTAATTTCAATGAATGTTTATCGAAGAGCAATCAATGGATAAATGGTTACGCAGCGGACAACGCATTACCTGTTAATTGAGAACACCACGAACTGTCTCGCATATCATAATCACGTATCACAACCCGCGTATCATCAACTACAACATTGGTATAAGATAATTCTATCCTCAGTTTGCTACTGCTGCTTGCGTAGACTAACCAAGACGGTGAATAAAAGGTGAACGATAGTTTAAAAAACAATTGCACATGATTGTTTAATTTTTATCATAAAGTGGTACCTAGCTTACTCTGGACAACATCTGCCGTTTACTGCGTGAATGATACAAGCACCGTCTTTGATGCCATTTTTGAGCAAATAATTTTGCTAGCTAGGTTGGAACACATTTTATTTCTAGCAAAGATTAATCATTTCCTCTATGTTACCACTGTTCTCCAATGGAGTACCAACGTAACTGATACGATCGTTCCAGTTCAACTTGGAAATTACCCTAATCATTTATTATCAGCTGAGTGTGTAGAACCATCCTTCTAGCCTGTTGCTAAGAAAGTAAATTAACTTATACAAGGCGTGGCATTGATTAATCTATGGTAACGGACGAGTTGATGTGATGCAGTCTCATAGAAAATCATTAGGTTGAGTCCTCAGTGAAATATCTACTGAACGCTCATTCCTGTGAAGTGAACAGTATCTGTTGCGAAGGTTGTTAATGTAACAAAGTGTAGTAGAAAGCTCCGTACTCAGCAAAATGTTCACTTCAGGCTCTCGCTGTTTGCAACATATCAACCCACAAACCACACGGTTGACAGATTTATTTAACATTTAAGAAAACAAAATTCCTAAACAGGTTGCAGGTTATTTTCGGGCAAAATAATGGAGGTAAACCGAAACTCTTTTGGTGCCAGAAATGTCAGTATGTTGTTTCACAAATTTGTCACTGTAATCCTTCATACAAGTTATGAGTGTCGTGTTATAATAGCTTACACTATGAGGATTGAGAACTGATAGGTATGTTATTCAGCAGTCCATATAAAGCATTCAGTGTGACTTGAGGAATGGTAGATTTGTTACGCCATCGGGGAATGGGATTTCGGAGTTTATGCAGCATTTCATATTAATAATGTTGTAAGGAAGTAATGATTGGTTCGAAACTGAACTGCCATTAGCAGACCCATGATACACATATCCCGTTCTCACGAAACAAGCAATTTCTCTTCATATACGAACATGCAGGTTGTCATAAATTGGGACGGGAATTATAGAACAGTGAATGGTCATGTTAAAGCACGAACGTATTCCCTCAACACGTGTTATGAAAATTGCTTCACCTCTCTCTCTGTCTCAGAATTCCATAAAATAAACTCATATAAGTAGCCGCACTAAAGCTCGTTTATCTCAAATCTTGAACCAAGCCGTATCCCTCATTTTATTGTGACTTTGATGCATCTTGATCAGATAAAACTGAATGGCTCACTTCGCAGAAAGAGTATATTACAAACAAATTGGCACAACTCTTTTTAACTGAGGTAGTTTGAATTGTGACTCTGGGCGTACATGGGCATACATGAGTTAATTACATCAGTGCTATCTGGCAACTGGTTCGGGCATGTTTGTTCACACACTGGGGCAACAGACTATGTATTTGCATAGGTAGAACTCATCCTAGTTTGGACACTCGTGAACAGAGGTCTGTACTTCTGTCTCGTGGTCCCTTTGCTTAGATTTCATACCACTTAATCAACCTGTCGACATCCACACCAGTCTAATTACTCAACCGAAAAATATCTGTTGGCCGACAATCTTTTCACGGATGAGTAATCGGGGATTTGGTTAATTTCAAGTTGAACATCACTCACAATTGATCGCAGCTGTCGCAATTAACCAAATCCCCGACTACTCATCAGTAATCTGAAATATCGCCTAACAGGTTTAATGAGATCGGAGATCTCGACCTGTCTAGGAAGGCCTAATCGCGGGGTTATCGATTGGAGTTAACAGACAGTAACTGTGTCTCCATTTCGAGACGATCGGGCAACCTGATCATTACTCACAAGCGAAAG